>JAPPVO010000024.1:67596424-67706040 GCA_030407325.1 Camellia japonica
GACCAAAGATTCGAACGTTTAAATACTTTGTTCAAAGAGTTTTGATTGGGAGCCCGAATCTGGGCTCCCCCGAATGCCCCTAATTTTTTTTTTTTTTTTTTTTTTTCAGCAGAAGGAGGAAGAAGAAGACGGTGGAGGGAGGAGGAGGAGGAGGAGAAGAGGAGAACTGGACTGGAGGGGGCCATATCAACCGGGCGGAGGCAAGGCGGAGGCGAGGCGGGGCCAGAGGTGACGATCGCGGTGCTCGACGATCGACGGCAGCGAGGCACAGGAGGGGGCCCTTTCTCCTCTCCTCCTCTCTCTTTCTCCCTCTCTCCTCCTCTCTTCTCTTTCTCTCCCTCTCCTCTCCCTCTCTGGTTCAGTCCGAAAATGGAAGAAGAAGAAGGAAAAAAAAAAAAACTAATGCCCAAAACGACGTCGTTTTGGGCATTAGGGGCATTCGGGGCGGAGAAATTCGGGCACAAAAACATTATTCTTGTTCAAATAGATAAATTTAAATAGAATAAAGCTTGGTAGCTCACAAAATAATTGGCCCGAATGGCTCAACTGCCCAAAACGATGTCATTTTGGGCAGTTTTTTGTTTTCTTCCTCTCTCGTTTATATTTGAAACAGAGGGAGGGCAAGAGAGACAGTTTTTTGTTTTCTTCCTGTCTCGTTTATATTTGAAACAGAGGGAGGGCAAAGAGAGAGAGAGAGAGAGAGAGAGGGAGAAAAAGAGAAGAAGAGAGAAGAGAGAGGGAGAAAGAGAAAGAGAGAGCTCCACCCACCGGCGCCATCACCGGTGATGGCAAGGGTTTTGCAATGGTGACGGTGAAAAAAAATTAAGATTTCAATTTATGAACCAAAAACCCCATAAAACAATTAAAAAAAGCCAAATTAAACTACACTTCAAAAATTAAAACTCAAAAAATAAATAAATAAAATGATGAATTACCAACTGAAACAATAATTTAATAATTTAAAAATTAGAACACAAAAAGAAAAAAGCCCACATAAAAACAATTTAAAAAATCTGAATTAAACTAATGTTTAGAAACTCGGATCAAACCAACAAATTGGACTAGTGACCGAACCTTGTTCCAGTTCGAAAAACCCTCTAAACCCAAACATAGCTCAAAACCAGTGTAAAATGAAAGAACCAAAAGAATCGTCGGCTCAACCGTCAAACCCACGCGACCCGGACTGGGTTTTAAGAACAGGCCGCTTTTCTTCATCTTTGTTTTCCCTTCTCTGCTGCTTTGTCTTTGTCTGTTTTGCTTTCTTTTTTTGCTACTATGTTTCTTAAGTTGCTTAATGCTTATTTTTATAGTTATTATAATGTCCAAACAAAATAAAAAGTATTTATGCAAAGAAAAGTCAATGATGGAATAATAATATAACACTAAATATTTTTGAAAATTCATAAATATTTTTTTATAATAAATTTTTGATTTCATAGCTGTTAGTTAATAGTTTGGTGAACTAATTTTTTGATTATATATTATGGCACTCATCTTGTAAAAATAAATATGTATATACTCATCTTGCAAATATTTTAAAAATTCTATTATTTTGTTGAATTTAATTATTTTTTTTCATTTTTATACTTATATTTTTAATATATATATATTGTTAAATATATTTATGATGTAATTATGATATCACAATTCGACCGCTTCAACCCGACAGTTGAACCGGCGGCCCGTCCATCCAGTCCCTTTTTCGGTTCACTCATCAGTCTAATTTTCAAAACATTGAATTAAACTACACTTCAAAAATTAAAACACAAAATAAATTCAAAAAATGACAAATTAACCGCTGAAAACAAGAATTTTAAAATTGGAACACAAAAAAGAAAGGCAGCAATAGTTTGGTGAACTAATTATTTGATTATGTATTATGGCACTCATCTTGCAAAATAAATATATATACTCATCTTGAAAATATTTTGAAAATTCTAGTAATTTGTTGAATTTAATAAAAAAAAAATCATTTTTATATTTATGTTTTTAATATATATATATATTTTTAAATATATTTATGATGTAATTATGACATCACAATTCGACCGCTTTGACTTGACAATTGAACCGGTGATCCGTCAATCCGGTCCCTTTTCCAGTTCACTCACTGGTTCAATTTTCACAACATTGAATTAAACTACACTTAAAAAATTAAAACACAAAATAAATTCAAAAAATGACAGATTAACAACTGAAAACAAGAATTTTAAAATTAGAACACAAAAAAGAAAGGCACCAATAAAAACAATTTTTGGTTCAACCAATAAAAACAACTAAAAAAATCAGAATTAAACTACATTTGAAAAGTTAAAACTCAATAGATAAATAAATAAAATGACAAACTAACAGTTGAAAACAACAATTTGAAAATTAGAACACTAAAAGAAAAAAGCCCCAATAAAAACAATTAAAAAAAAAGCTAAATTCACCTACAATTTAAAAATGTAAACTCGAAAAATCAGTAAATAAATATTGAACTAGCAACGGAAAGGGCAAAAAAACAATAAAAAAACAAATGAATTATGAGAAAATGGTTGAAAAGTCTAAGATAAAGAAGATATAAGACATTAAGTCTAATAAATATTTTTTTTTTATAAGAGATCCATTATTTATAAAATAATTTAATAAAAAGTCATTTTCTTAGTTCTAGAGGGCATTTTGTTTCTAGTTTTATCCTTTAATTTATCTGTTGAGTTTTTTTCCTATCTATTTAATTTTTTCCCATTATATGTTTAAAATTTTTCTATCTATTGAATTTTTACACTTCTTTTTTCTCTCTCTTTCCATCAGTTCAAATTTTCATTCTTAACTTATCTATTCAAATTCTCATTTTTAACCGATATCCATTGTTCAAACAAATTATTTGTTCAAAAGTTTTTTTTTTCTACATATTAAAAATATTTGTTCATGAATCCACTATGGTGGAATTCTTTTCTCTCTGCTATCTGTTGCAATATGTTTCATCATTATCATCATCAGCAATAAAAACAAGAAGAAGATCAAAAACAACAAATAATAGGGAAAAAAAAAAATTGAAAATGTGAAAAAAATTAAAAATAATGAAAAAAAATATCTGAGATCTATTCATCAATGATCTGAGACCTTAGATTTGCTAGAGATCCAACAGATCCAAAACCCCTTAGATCGACGACGACATCTCTATCGAACGGTAGAGGAGATCCATTATACCGATCTGCAAACACACCCAGACACATAACTTATCATCTTCATCATCATCATCATCATCATTATTATCATCCACAATCAAATATGAGACTATACAAAATTAGAACTCAAAGAGAAGACGAAATCAAATCTCAAAACCACCAACAAGAAGAAGAAGAACATCATCAAGATTAGCAAATTAAAGACGAGAAACCTTTGGTAGATGTTGGATCAATTGAACGCAGCCAATCTAGCCCCAGCCCCACCACTCCTTACCGTCTCATCCCCCACTACGGCAACTAAACCCACTCTAGCTCCATAAGCCCTTCATCCACCACAATCCGTCACTCCACTATGGAAACGCCCTAGCCATTCCCATCACATATCTATGACTCCTCCAACACAAAAACCCACTCACTTCCCTTTCGATAAATTCGCAATCAAAATCCCTTTTCTCATTCCAAGCATAAATCTATGACCACCCTACCCTCTACTGAAACCTACTTTTTCTCTTCTTCTCTTTCTCTCTCTACAACACCACCGTTTTTTCTCTCTAGCTGGTGATCAAATCGGAGTATGTTTTCATGAAAGACGACTCACAATCGCCTTCAACATGCAAATCTCCGATTGCCAAAATCTAAGATGAGATAATTTTCCATAAAAGCACAAATGAGATGAAATGATCTATTTATGTATGTATGCCATTTTTAGAAACTGTAGTGCAGTGGAGGCAAAAGGAAAAGCAACGATGGAGGAAGATGGATGAGGGAGAGAGAGAGAGAGAGAGAGAGAGAGAGAGTTTGTGACTGTGAGGACATTTGGGTATTGAACAATGCATATATAACAAGGGAAGGGGGCTTTTGAAACTTGATGGGAGTTTTGTCTAGGTGGGTGGTTAAGATTGTTTGGTTTTAAGAATGAAGGGCTATGATTATTTGGTTAAACTTGATAGGACTTTTGTCTACATGGATGGTTAAGATTGTTTGGTCTTAAGAATGGAGGGCTGAGATTATTTGATTACTTGATAGAGAAGTACTTTTGTCTTCTCTCTCTTACAGAGACTCGCTTTTCCCACCAAGCTTCTCTCTCTCTCTCTCTCAATTCCAAAGGTTTCAAATTTTGAATCTCATTCTCAAACGTGCAACCACCACCTCAGCCATTAGGAGCCCCCTTCGTCTCACCACCACTACAGCCCCTCCCTAATCACCATTGTTGGTGTGTGGAAGAGCGATTTTGAGAGAAAATTTCTTTATATTGATCTTATTTTGGTCTCATATTTATTTTATTTTATTTTTTCTTTTTTTGATTTAACTGGAATAAGTTGATGGGTGTGGTGTGATTTTGGCACAATCAGGTGGATTGGCCCCTCTTCTCTCTCCTCTTATTCTATAATAGGTAAGCGATTCACATCTTAGCAATTCATATGACAATGGATGATTCACATCTTAGGTTGTTTTGTTTTGTTTTTTGTTTTTTTGTTTTTTTTTTCCCGGTCCCCCAAACCTCTGTTAATAGTATTTTTTGTGAACATGATTGTATTATGGTTTAAAAAATAAATCTATTTAACAAGGGAAGGGGGTTTTTGAAACTTGATGAGACTTTTGTCTAGGTGGGTGGTTAAGATTGTTTGATTTTAAGAATGAAGGGCTGTGATTATTTGGTGAAACTTGATGGGACTTTTGTCTACGTGGATGGTTAAGATTGAATAGGATGATACTACAAATCCAAATAATAAAGTTATGAAATTCAAAACCATTTAGCAGGAAAAATAAATTCAAATATCTATCATTAACGCAAAAGAGCCATGAATTTGAAATCTTAATAAATAAAAACTCCAACTCAACTTCTATAAGTCTAAAACAAATTAACTCATGAATTTACCTTTTGTATCAATAACTCATGCCAATTAAACAATATCAATAACTCAATAAACCAAAATTTTATAGATACTAAATTTACATTTGGTTTATTGAATTTACATTGGTTTATTGAATTTCAGGATAATAGACCAATCGAAGCAAGCAACTATACACAATACGAAGCAAATGAAGCCAAATGAAATAGGTTAGTAGTGCTCAATCCATAAGTTAATTAACCAATTGAAACCAAATGAAGCAAGCAACTTTTAAATATCCAATTGAAACAAAGTATAACTAAAAAAAGAAAAAACTAAAAATGAATTTCAGGATTTTAAATACAACACATAATAAAAAATAAGAAACACAATATCTATTACACTATTTCTTATAATGAAAATGATGAAAATCAACTACAACACATTAAAATATCCCCAACACTTTTTCACTTGTTTGATCAAACAATTTATGCTCTTTATTTATTTATTTATTTTTTTTTAAACCATAATACAATCATGTTCACAAAAAAGGACTGTTAACAGAGGTTTGGGGGATGGGGAAAAAAAAAAAAAACAAAACAAAACAACCTAAGATGTGAATCATCCATTGTCATATGAATTACTAAGATGTGAATCGCTTACCTATTATAGAATAAGTGGAGAGAGAAAAGGGGCCAATCCGCCTGATTTTGCCAAAATCACACCACACCCATCAACATATTGCAGTTAAATCAAAAAAAGAAAAAATAAAATAAAATAAACATGAGACCAAAATAAGATCAATATAAAGAAATTTTCTCTCAAAATCGCTCTTCCACACACCAACAATGGTGATTAGGGAGGGACTGCAGTGGTGGTGAGACGAAGGGGGCTCTAATGGCTGAGGCGGTGGCTGCACGGTTGAGAATGAGGTTCAAAATTTGAAACCTCTAGAATTGAGAAAGAGAGAGAGAGAAGCGTGGGAGGGAAAAGTGAGTCTCTGTAAGAGAGAGAGAGAGAGAGAGAGAGAGAGAGAGAGAAGACAAAAGTCCTCCTCTATCAAGTAATCAAATAATCTCAGCCCTCCATCTCATTAACAAAAGTCTTTTTATTGACATAGAATCCTCTAATTGGTTGTTCATAATTTCATCATTGTCAGTTGGTTTAACAAAGAAGCCTTCTATGGTAGGATAAGTGGAGCGAGATCAACCGACGACGTTAAGCTAGGATAAATTCTATGGTAATTTCTTTTTTTACTTTTTTTTCCCAACCATACGCACTATCGATCTAATTTGTCATTACATACATAAATGAGGGATTTTAATATCTAATTTCTTCATTCTATTTCATGTGATATTTGTTATTTCTTTATGATTTTGGGATTCTCATGTAGAGAGTTGTACTAAATATAATATTTACATGGCCAATTGGCACCTTGACAATAGGATGGTGTCACCTGCTTGAAGTCACTTGCTTTTGTTGAGTTGATTTTTGGATTCTATGATTTTGTCAAAGATCATTTACTCCACTCAGTAACCTAATAGATGCCAAGTAGGTAGATCAAGTACTACTAGGAGCACATCCTCCTTATTGTTCCTCTGCTAAGAGGAAATGTATCATCACCCGTAAATTGAGACAACTCTTCCTAAAAGTTGGTTACTGTTTTAAACTTAGTCCCTAAACATAATGATGGTCTTTTTGTTCTTGGTGCTGTTTATTCTAATTTTATATTTCTATTATGGTTTCAGGACATAGCATTGCCAATGGGTTTAGTGGCATAACCAATATTTTGGTTTGGCGGCAACATTAAGCAAAAACCTAAGTTTATATTGCCAGTGGGTATAGTGGCAGAAACAATTTTTTGGCTTGCCAAAGTTTTGTCCAGTTTCATAGGCTTATTCCTCACTTAGTTGTGTAGTTATGGATTATAATTTACAAAAATCACATATCTATCCTTACGGTTAATTTTACATTTGATCAATTAATTGGTTTAAGGATTCCCAGTGGCAGAGAATATATTAGGGGAACTGTGTATGTATTAAATTTGCTTATTTCCTTTTCTTTCTTGGAAACTTTCTATTTGATTCTCAACTCCAACCATCTAATTGGTGGTTTGATTGGATGAGGGTGGGTGATGATTTGGATATAATGTCTACTTACCATCTGATTCTCACACAAACTATAATGTCTCTCTTATTGTTTATATTTGTGATTAGGTAATGGTTTCAATTTATATGTTTAATCAATTAATAGACTGATGTGTTTAGAAGTAGAAGGAGAATCGAATCTCTTGATCCGTTCGTTAATTGTTAATATAATAATGAAAGAGTTGTTTTCATTTGGAAAATTTGACTTTATTCACCCTTGATTGTTTAATGTTAGTTTGATTTTTTATTTTTCAAGTTTTTATTTACTTTATGGTTTTTTTACACAACGTGATTTTTGTAGGGAATGTTTTAAATTACAACTTTGAGCACTCATTACAGTTTTTTTTATCTTATTGAGGTGGTGGTAATTTTCACTTTATGGTTAAGCCTTCTAATTGTTGAATTTAAAAAAGCCTTCTAATCATTTCATTAGGCACTACCTAATAAATTGTAATATAAAAATTTATTACACATATAATTGTTCGATCTCTTCTCATCACCAACATAAATTGTTCGATCTTATGTGATTGTTTTGTTTTTTTGTGAATCCTTGGCACTCGATTAGAGTGATATATTTTGACTTTGACTTTTAAATTGGTTTTTTCCTTCAAATTTCAAGTGTATAAAAGTGGCAATTGTCCTTGATATTGCAGAAGGTAACATCTTTGTATTTAGATTTTTTTATTGTGTTTCTCATCACGCATTCTTTTGCTGTGATGAGTATATTGAAGAAAAATAATGATAGTGAGAATTTTGAGTAAATTGTTGTATAATGGTTAATTGGGCAAAGTTTTTTGTCATGAGCCTGCCTGCAATGAGATTCCAAATTAGATGTAATTTTTTATTTTCATTTGTTTTCGTGTATTATCTAAATTGTTAAATTCTTCGTGTTGAATTGAAAAAAGAAAATAAAGAAGAGTTATACTTAGCAATTCACATTCTTTTTTTTTTTTCGATACAATTCATATTCATATTCATTAAGCAGCAACATGTGAACTCACAAGTCATGATATACATAATCAAGAGACTTGGGAACTAAATTGAAAGGTGCTTGATCATATGTATCAAGAAGGGTTATATTGAAATATTTTTTTATGTTAAATTCCTATTAATTCATAGTTATTGGTTTCTCTATTTCTCAAAGGTATTTTGATGTGATTTTTCCTGTTATGATTTATTTTAATTGATTTTTTAAAGTGAATTCAAGCATTTGAGTGATTTTGTTGCAGGTGGCTAATCCACCTTTAGAAAAGTTGGGATTGTGTTGTTTCTCTACGTGTGCTGATGGTTGGCTCTTTCATTTTAAATTGTTTAAAAGTTAGGATGATTATTCTTTTGTACCAAAATATTCATTCACCATTTCTTGAAGTTTTGAAATTTGATAAAGTGAAACGGTTACTCAATTATAATACTAATTTAGACACATTCTTTTATTGAAGGTTATCTCATTCTAACTCACTTCTACATGTGTTAGTTTGGCATGAATATCTTTGCTTATGTTGTACACAATATTTTTATACTATAAATTTGCTATTTAAAATTTAATTATGAAGTTCGCTAAAACTGTAATTTGATATTTCGACTTATGTGTGAAGTTTTATACTGCAATGAAATTGTTGTCATTTTGAATTAATTTATTACAATTGATTTTTGTAGTAGTGAAATTATTATCATTTTGAATTGATTTATTTTAATTAATTTTTGTAAAGTATATCATACCAACATCATTTACACCGTGCCTTTAGGCACTGACATGCACTAGTAAATAAATAAAACATGATGAACTAACAGCTAAAAACAATAATTTAAAAATTAGAATAAGAAAAAGCACCCCAGAAAAAACAATAGAAAAGCCCAAAAAAACTGATGAAATAAACAATTTAAAATTAGAATACCAAAAAAAAATCATAAAACATAACTACAAATTTCATAAATTAAAAAAAAAAACAGTTGAAACTACAATTTAAATTTTTTTTAAAAAATTATGAACTAACAAATTTGTAGTTGGAAACAATAATTTAAAAATTAGAACACAAAAAAGAAAAGGCCCATAAAAACAATATATATATATATAAAGATGAATTAAACAAATTAAAAATTAGAAGGGCAAAAAAAATTCAGAACTCACACAAAACATCAGAAAAAATGATACATTCTACTTGACTAGCCTATTAGAGAAGAGACAAATCGTATTTGCAAACAGGAATAAAAACAAAAACATATTTGATATTTACAGTTTAGAACTAGTATTTAAAAATTAGAACACAAAAGAAACTTAGTTGGAAAATAATAACCATAAAACACCCAAATATGTATATGTGTATATATATATATATAACAGAATTACTAATAAAAATTAAAAAAACAATTGAATTAATAGTTGGAAACAACAATTTAAAAATTATAACACAGAAAGAAAAACCCAGTAAAACAACCATAAAAATAATAAAATACCAGCTAAATTAAACAATTTAAAAATTAGAAAACAAAAAAAAAATAAAAAACCATAAACACACTAAAAACATTTGAAAAAAATGATAAATTCCACTTACTTAGTCTATTAGAGTTAGAAAGGAGACAAATTACACTTGCTATTAAACCAATGAATTAATAAAACTTAAAAATAACAAAGTGAATTTGCCCAGTTTGGAATAAAAACAAAACCACACAAAAATGAACAATTAAAAACCGTTAAAACTCCATTTTCAAATTAAAACACAAAAATTAAATAAAATTAATAAAAGATAAAACACCTAAACCATTTGGAAAAAAGAATAAACTGAATCATCAGCTGAAAAGTTGGAAACCAACAATTTAAAATCAAAACACAAAATAAAACCCCTAAACCACATCAATAAAAACAATTTTTTTTTAAAACAAAAAACAAAAAAAAACTTAATTAAATAATTTTAAAAAAACAAAACAAAACATAAAAACACCCAAAACATTAAGGGAAATTTTTTTTTTTAAAGTCCCTAATATTAACATTTTATAAGATAAAAGACCTACAATATTTTTCATACTAATTAAAGTCTCTCAACATTTTCACAGAGAAAATTCGTCTCAAAGAAATTTTGAACTGACAGAGAAAAATTTTAGCTCCGACGCAGATAAATTTCTCTCATTTCATAGAGAAATTTCAAAATTTTTTTTGATATAATCGTAGAGAAATTTCATCAACAGACCTTAACTAATAAAATAAAATCTTGACCTCTCCTACTACAAAAAGTTGGAGTTAAATGTTTCACTAATTTTTCCAAATATTAAAGATTGATTAATTCCACTTACTTGGTGGAATCAATATGAATATGAATCATAACTACAAATATGAATCATATGTGCATTAAAAATTCGGTAAGTTTAAAAAACTATACAGTTTTAAAGTTGAAACAACATAAATATCTTTATTTTCATAATAAAATCGCTAATGCATCTATTCTATTATATAATTTTAACACCTTGTTGGAACAATCTTTTGTATAAAATAAATAATTTGAAACTAAATCAAACAAATAAAAATAAATTACTTATAGAATTTATTTACCGATATGAATAAAGACACAAATGATCAAGTTGAGTGTGTGACGCTCCATCCTTAAGACAGATTCACCCCGTTTCGGTGCTTACGGATAAATGACGTCTATCTCCCAAGATACAATGATCTTTCACAGATTGTATTAGCACTAAAAATAATCTGTTTCGGCGAACTAGAACCTGTGTTCTATACTCTCAAATATTTCTCTAAAAAACTAAAATGAAGAATAATGCAAAGAGAGAACAAAACTGGGAAGACAAATGAATTTTCTGGATTTTCAAGATGATCAACACTGCTGGAATGATCCAATATTTATAGGCAAGAGGTGCCTGTTCGGACAAATATAAATTTGAATGAACAGGTGCAATCAACCCTGAACAGATACAGTTTCGAATCTGAACACATTTGTTAACTGCTGGCAGTTTTAAAACTGTCTAAATTGTCCGGAACTGCTGGGCAATTTTTCAAATTGTTTAGAACAGTTTGAACCTGCTGGAAAATGGATTGAAAGAGGGCACAGTTTGGACAGAAAAATTTGGCGCAACAAATTAAAATAATTTTGTTTAGAAATTCAAATAACTTTCCTGTAAGAATTTGAAAAAATTCAAATAAATTTTGTCCAAAAATTAATGTTAGGACCCGACCAACACCCATACCCGTGCCTGACACAGCTCGGTTGGTTGGACGGACGGCAGCGACAGCGCATGTGTGTAGTGGTTTGAGCCAAAGGTCACATTGTCCATAACTCTTCCCTTTTACAAACTTGTGGTGCCCCTTGGGGCCCAACCCAAGTATCCTACCTAGAGCTTATATACTCACATAAACTCACTTAAAGTTTCAATATGGAACAACCCATTTCAAGAAAACCCACATTTTATTCTTTAATAGTTCATTCCACGAACCTGAAAACGACGTCAACTTTACATTCACTCATAAATGGTTTTGACGTACCGTCTTCACCGTGTGACTTGCCATGTGGCAAGGAACACGTCACCTTTTTGGACCCACCCCAAAAGACGTATGGGCCCCACTCAAATTTGGGCTCAGAGTTGGCCCAAAATAAGCCTATAAAATCATAAATTTCAACAATCCCCCACATGAATGAAATTTGCAGAGAGAAAATGCAACAACATGATCTAATTACAGAGAGTACAGAAATTAGAAATATTATGCAAAGGATTGGTAGCTTTGGGCTTCGAACCTTTCCTTGTGAGACACTGTCGGAGTGAACATGATGTCTTGAACTGTTCATCCATTTGTGTAAACTAAAACAATAGAACTCACGCAGTATATTACTAAACACAGTTTAGTTCTCACTATTGTGTTCATTTTGGCCCTAAATAACTTGGTCTTTCATGAGTGCTCTAGAGAATTGTAACCCTTCACACATCTTATAGAACCGGCCTAGTTCACACTCATATAGGTGATTCTTATGAAGAGTATCCTGACATACTCCACTAGGTATTTCTAGATATAAGAATCATTAAAAGTAGTATGGGAACAGGCTATTTTAGTAACTTTTTGACTTTTTACGAAAAGATGTGCAGAAAAGTAGAGAGGTGATGTGACAACTTTTAGTAACTTTTTGGCTTTTTGGCTAAAATAGCCACTCCCCAAACGAGGCCTTAATCTAAAACGCTGCAGACATCACTATTTTATCATAGAAATGGGTAAGAGTTTGACTCCCTAGTGATCCTTATGAGTCATACACAACTCGGTTATCCCTTTGAACCTAGATCTTGGGATCTCCAATCAACTAGGTTAGGCTGCCGTTGTAATAACTCTTATTTAATAGGCTTAAGTCCCATTCCCCTCGATGATTTTTTAACTAACTCTCTTGCTAATCCTTTGATTAGTGGATTCACTATATTGTCTTTAGACTTCACATATTCAATGGAAATAATTCCATTAGAGAGTAGTTGTCTCACGGTGTTATGTCGACGATGAATGTGTCGTGACTTACTATTATATATATGACTCTGTGTTCTACCTATTGCTGATTGACTATCACAATGTATGCATATAACAGGCACCAGTTTTGGCCACATTGGAATATCTTCAAAGAAATGGCGAAGCCATTCTATTTCTTCTCTAGCTTTATCTAAAGCTATAAATTCTGATTTCATAGTAGACCTAGCAATGAAGGTCTGTTTAGAGGATTTCCAAGATACAGCCACACTACCAAGAGTAAAGACATACCTACTGGTAGATTTTGAGTCTCTAGTATCCGATATCCAGTTTGCATCACAGTATCCTTCAAGTACAGCTGGATATCTAGTACAATTTATCCCAATGTTACGAGTAAATCGGAGATATCTAAGAACCCTTATAATAGCTTTCCCACTAGTATTCTACTTCTGGATTACTCGTATATCTACTTAATTTACTTACTATATAAACTATATCAGGGCGAGTGCAGTTCATCAAATACATTAAGCTTCCAATGATTTGGCATATTCTAATAGAAAAATACTTTCTTTACATTCTTAGAAAGAAACAAATTAACATCCACAGGTGTTCTAGCAAAATGATCATTATCTTTGCTAAATTTGTCAAGTATTTTCTCAATGTAATGTAATTGTGACAAAGTATAACCTTCTGATGTTTTGATAATTTTCATATCTAGTTTTACATCAGCAATCCTCATGTCTTTCATGTTAAAATGTTTATCCAACATTTTTTTGGTAGTTTTAATCATGACATTATTACTACCTATGATGAGTACATCATCCACATAAAGACATACTATTACATAACATTTATCTATGTTTTTAATATAAACACATTTGTCACATTCATTAATTTTAAATCCATTTGACATCATTGCCTTGTCAAATTTCTCATGCCATTGTTTTGGCGCTTGTTTTAAACCATATAATGATTTAATCAATTTACACACTTTCTTTTCTTTTCTTTTCCTGGTACAGAAAATCCTTCTGGTTGCTCCATGTAAATTTCTTCATCTAACTCACCATTTAAGAAAGTGGTTTTCACATCTATTTGATAAATTTCTAGATTGTACAAAGATGCAATGGCAATTAGCATTCTAATGGATGTTATTCTAGTGACTGGTGAGTATGTGTCAAAGTAGTCAAGACCTTCTTTTTGTCTATATCATTTGACCACAAATCTTACCTTTTATTTGTCAATTGATCCATTTGCTTTTATTTTCCTTTTGAAAATCCACTTATATCCAAGAGGTTTACAACCTAGTGAGAAATCCACTAATTCCCAAGTGTGATTTTGCATGATGGATTCAACTTTACTATTTACAACTTCTTTTCATAAAAGAGTCTCAGGACTGGATATAGCTTCTTTAAAAGTTAAAGGCTCATTTTCTAACAAAAATGTTAGAAAATCTGAACCAAAAGATTTTGAGGTTCTAGCACATTTACTACGCCTAGGTTCCTCTTCCTCATTTTGATCTATCTCTTGCTCTTGTTCTTTGATCTTGTCTTTGATCATGACTAGTAATAGCATCAAAGAACTATACATTCCGAGATTCAATAATAGTATTTATATACATTTCGGAATGTTCTGACCTATGAATCAAAAGCCAATATGTACTACTATTCTCGGCATAACCAATGAATATGCAATCAATAGTTTTAGGACCTATTTTAGCCTTTTTAGGACTAGGAATAGCCACTTTAGCCAAACACCTCCACACTTTTAAGTATTTGTAGGATGGTACTCTTCCATGCCACATTTCATAAGGTGTGTTTGATTCACTTTCTTTCGGAGTACTTTATTAAAAATATAATTAGCAGAAAGTATTGCATCTCCCCACAAGTTCTGAGGTAATCCAGAACATATTAACATGGCATTTATCATTTCTTTTAAAGTCCTATTTTTCCTTTCAGTGATTCCATTTTGCTGAGGTGCGTAAAGAGCGGTGGTTTGATGAATTATTCCATGTTCTTTACAAAATTCATCAAAAGGTGACTCATATTCACCACATCTATCACTTCTTAGTTTTTTAATTTTCTTACTAAGTTGATTTTCAACTTCATTCTTATATTGAATGAAAGTTTCCAAAGCTTCATCCTTGGTTCGAATTAAATAAACATTACTATATCTAGTATAGTCATCTATGAAAGTGATAAAATATTTTTTTTCCACCTCTAGTTTGAATTGATTTAAAATCACAAATGTCACTATGAATTAATTCAAGTGGCTCCGTACTTTGTTCAATTGAATGAAAAGGAGTTTTAGTTAATTTTGCCTCAACACAAATTTCACATTTATGATTTAAATCAATGTCAAATTTAGGTAAACATTCCATATTGATTAATCTATGCAAAAATCCATAATTAACATGTCCTAGTATACCATGCCACAAATTTGAAGACCCAAGCAAGTAAGAAAAAAATTTATTATTAATAACAGAGGGGACAACAGTCATTACATTTAGTTTGAAAAATCCATCAGACATGTAACATTTTTCTACATATATCCCATTCTTAGTAAGTACAAATTTATCATTCTCAAACACTAGTCTAAACCCATTTTTACTCAACAGAGATCCGGAGACTAGATTCTTGTGAATGTTTGGTATATGCAGCACATTGTTGAGAGTGAGTTCTTTTCCAGATGTCATCTTTAAAATAATCTTTCATTGTCCTTCAACTTTAGAAGTCGAGGAGTTGCCTATAAAAAGTTGTTCACCGTTGTCCATCATAGAATAAGATGTGAACAGCTCTTTGTCGGCACAGATATGGCGAGTAGCACCAGTGTCCACCCACCATTCTTTAGGATTTCCGACAAGGTTTGCCTCGGAAACAAATGCAAAAAGATTTATATCCTCAACACCATTGGAAATTTTGTCCACTTCAGTCATATTTATAGCGATTCCGGGTTTGACTCGATCTTTATTACATTCCAGACTCGGGTTTCGTGGTTTAACATTGTTATCCATGTCTTGTTTTTCCTCATTTGTCTCTGAATTTGAGTGTTGAAGTGTTTTGGGCATGTTTGAAACAGGTTGGTTACTAGTTATTTAAATGGTTGTTGTCCAGGAATTTGCCTCTTCGCTCAAGCGAAGCTTCTTGCACTCGAGCAAGCTTTGAGAGTTCCCAGTATTTTTTCCTAAACTTGCAGAATTTCTGGAATGGTAAAGTTCTTCGCTCGAGCGAGGTTTCTTCCGCTCGAGCGACGGTGTGTCTGTAAAACTTCCGAAGGTATGTATTCTGCGCTTGAGCGACGCTTCTTGCACTCGAGCGAGGTCACTTATTGTATCTGGTCGCTCGAGCGACAACTACTTCGCTCTAGCGAGTCTCGAGTATATCAGTTCGCAACAGAACAGTTTTACATCACTTTTTGATTTTTTTTTCACTCAAAACCCTAAACTGGCTCCTCCTCTCTCTAAAATACTCTCTCTCTACAAATCCCCTAGGATCTAAGGGTCTCTCCACCCTACTCCCTTTGATAAAGAGTTGGAGCATCTCAAGGGCTTCCATTTGATCTGAGTAAAACCGAGTTTGGGCATTTTTGAAGTTCTTCCATTTCTCCTTTGGGCTTCTACTCTTGAGGTAGGGATATTCTACACCTTAAAATGGTTTTTAACCTAGATATTTGTTGTTATGTATAAATAATGAGATTTGGGAGTGATTTTAGGTAAACTAGGGTTTGGGCTCAAATTAAAAAGAGGGGTTTTCCATGTTGGGTTACAAAATGAATATAGGGCTTTGAATATGAACCGCTCTTGTGATTAAATGGTAAAATTTAGCCTTTCGGTTGATATTTGGAAAAATGAAGGAGATTTGCCCTAATTTGTGTTGAATAATTATTTTTGTACAAATAATGGAATTTGTATGGAAAATGTGAAATTAAGAGAATGTATGAATGACTGGTGTAGTTGGATTTGTTAAATCACTCACTTATGGAAATTTGATAAATTATCTGTTATAAAGATTGTATAAATTATTCGTTATAAAGATTGTATATCTGTTTTGGGCTATCGGTGGAGGATAGCTATGATTGTTGTAGAAATTACATGAGGATTAGGTGAATTGAAACTAATCATTTAAATTATGTCATTGAATATGACGGTATGATTAAATCATTGGATATGAGTGTGGACAGTCATTGTATATGACGATACTTTTAAATACATTGTATATGTATCATTGCTTTGGAGGAGATAGTGGATGTACTCCATTGTTTGGGAGGAGATAGGGGATGGACTCCATTTAAAATTAAGTTGGCCGGAGTGTTCAGGATGAAAGTCCCGAAATCTTATATATATATGGGTACCGATTCCCTCGGACGAAAATTTCGTAAAATAGCAAATTAAAGTGTTTGAATAATGGTTGTATTGAATTGTAAACCATTGAGTTGTAATCTCATTTGGGTTGTTTAGATAACAATGAACTTAATTCATGAAGTGACTTGAAACGAAATGAAATAACTTGAATTGAATAAATGGAAATGGATTGAGATGTGAGTATCAATACTGAATGGTCATGGGATTAATGTAAGTTGGTTATGGATATTGAACATTTATTTGACACTTATATCTTAGTTAAACCTCATATATTGTGTTAGTCTATCTCTGCTGGGCTTTGGCTCACCCTACTTGGGAAACCATTTTCAGGTACAGGTGATATGCTTCCTCCAATGACGTAGCTTGGGAGGACTTAGGAGCTGGAGGCTCTATTTTGTTGTTGTTGTTGTTGTTTTTTTTTTTTTTTTGCTTAATTGTTTAATCAAGCCGAGGGCTTTAAATGTATAGAGCTTATGACTCTCTTTTGTTGTAACCAAATTATATCTTGGAAAGATGTAAGTTCGTAGGGTATTTATTTTGTTGTTATTAACTAGTGTTACATGCTGTAGTTTCAAAATGAACATTTATGAAAGTGTAATGCATGTAATATCTTTTGTAATATAAACTCTGATATATGAAAGTATACTAATTCGATTATATTTGCATCGTTTATAGTTGGATTATTTGTATTATTTTTTGGGGCGTGACAACTTGGTATCCAAGCATACCAGGTTTGAATACTTTGGGTACGTGGGAAGTGGTTAGTACCACAATGGGTTTGTCTTGCTTGTTAAAGACTTAAGTATGGATTATATGTACTTAAATGATAACATGCTTATGTGATTATATGGGTATGGGATTTGGTTCCTAAGATGTTGATTGGGTCTACGGGTTTCTGGAAGTCCTATTAGAAGAGCACTTGATCACTGCTGTTTCTAATTGGAACTCTAGCAATGCTGCAGGACAGTCATTATCTAGGAAGGAAATTCGTATGTGTTTATGTGGAGTGAGTTACTGTTGTCCATCGTATTAGGACGTGAGTGAAATAGCTTCGGCACATTTGTAAATGTGTTGATCTCTTTTATTACATTCATTAGGATGTCCGGACGTGGTCGTGGTGGTAGGCGTGGTAAGCCTAGAAGGCATGAGATGCCTATAAGGGATGAAATTCAGGCGTAGGAGGAGGGAGTTGATCAGGCCAATGTAGCCGAACCGGTTGGTCAGTAGGCCATAAACACCTTAGCCCGCGAGATGGTCGGAGCTTTACGGGGATCCATGGACATTCTCAGGGCTGAGAATCAAGTCCAGGCTCATGTAGCTAAAACAGGGACATCCTTTCTGAAGAGAGAGTTCTTCTGGTCGAATCCGGACGAGTTTTTGGGTGATTTTAAGGAGCCACTGAAGGCCGATGAGTGGCTAGAGCAGATGGTGAAGACGTTTGAGTTGCTCGGCATCGAAGATGGAGGTTTGAGAGTGACCTTGGCGTCCTTCCAGCTAAAGGGAGATGCGGGTCAGTGGTGGAAGTATGCGCGGGAGCGCATTGGAGGGACTTGGGAGGCCTTTGTTGATGCCTTCCAGGACAAATACTTACCTGCTACAGTGAGGGAGAAGTTGAGGGATCAGTTTTCTCAGCTCAAGTAGTTGAACACACCAGTGGCTGAGTTTGAAGCCACATTCACTAGCCTGTCTAGGTTTGCACCAGAGTTTGTGGCGACTGAGGAGCGCCATTGTTTGGAGTTCGAGAAGAAATTGAGAACCGGACTCATGTTTAGAGTGGCTGGATCCATGATTAGGGACTATAGGTGTCTTGTGGAAGCTGCAGCCCATCTTGAGACTATCATGCATATAGAGGAGGAGAGAATGAAGGGCTCTAGGAGGAACCAGGATAACTAAGGGGATAGTAAGAGGCAGAGGGGTTCTAATTCCCAACAGTCCCAGGAAGCGCATTCAAGGTCTACCTTTCCAGTGCCGAGTTCGGGCTCTGGGAGAAGTGCTTAGGGAGACATCACTTGTTTTAAATGTGGTCAGTTGGGCCACAAGTCTCCAGCTTGCCCACAAAAGGGAGGAGGGCAGTGAGCAGCTTCATCTTCGACTTATTCTCAGGACCAGAGTCAGGAGAGAGGCCAGCCACTCACTTGTTATCAGTGTGGGCAGGCGGGGCACTTGAAGAGATTTTGCCCACAATTGGGTGGCACATCTGGTGCATCTAGCTCGAGGTAGACACAGAGTCACCAGCCAGCATAGTTAGCACAGGCCTCGAGGACCAATCAAGAAGCCTCTTCAGCTCAGTCAGTGCAGCAGTCTAACGCTTCAAGGGGTGAGCAGGTAGATCAGAGACCTACGGAGCGCATGTATGCTGTTATCGCGCCAGATCTTGTACCTGTTCCTTCTATAGTAAGAGGTACCTTCTTGTTTTGCAATTCAGTTGTTAGTATGTTGATTGATATAGGTGCATCCCATTCCTTTATTTCTTCTGCATTTGCATCGGTTTTGGGGTTAGAGTTAGCACAGTTATCATCTCCTATTTGTGTAGAGTCACCTATCGGTAGTGAGATGATTTTGAAATAGGGGTGTCGGGGTTGTGACATAGAGGTCGCCAGTCATCGACTTCTATTTGCATTTGTTTGGCTTGATATGACTAGTTTTGATGTTATCTTGGGTATGGACTGGTCAGGGAGACATTGCTTGTTTTAAATGTGGTCAGTTGTGCCACAAGTCTCCAGCTTGCCCACAGAAAGGAGGAAGGCAGTAAGCAGCTTCATCTTCGGCCCATTCTCGGAGCCAGAGTCAAGAGAGAGGCCAGCCGCTCACTTATTATCAGTACGGGCAAGCGGGGCACTTGAAGAGATTTTTTTCACAGTTGGGTGGCACATCTGGTGCGTTTGGCTTGAGGTAAACATAGAGTCACCAGCCAACAAAGTCAGCACAGGCCTCGAGGACCAATCAGGAAGCCTCTTCGGCTCAGTCAGTGCAGCAGTCTTACGCTTCGAGGGGTGAGCAGGTAGATCAGAGACCTACAGAGCGCGTGTATGCTGTTACCGCGCCAGATCTTATACCTGCTCCTTCTGTAGTAAGAAGTACCTTCTTGTTTTGCAATTCAGTTGCTAGTGTGTTGATTGATATGGGTGCATCCCATTCCTTTATTTCTTCTGCATTTGCATCAGTTTTGGGGTTGGAGTTGGTACAGTTAGCATCTCCTATTTGTGTAGAGTCACATATTGGTGGTGAGATGATTTTGAAATAGGGGTGTTGGGGTTGTGACATAGAGGTCGCAGGTCGTCGACTTCCATTTGCATTTGTTTTACTTGATATGACTAGTTTTGATGTTATCTTGGGTATAGATTGGTTATCGTCATACCGGGCTGTTATAGATTGCTACCGTCAGAGGGTTACTGTATGTACCTCGAGCGGTGATTGCTTTTATTTCTTGGGAGACCGGGTGGATAGGGTCTTATCACCGATATGTGATTCGCATGGGCGAAGTGAACTTAGTTGTCTTCTTGCTAGCTTCTTGAATAATGAGTGTGATAAAGTTGGGGTTGAGTTGCCAAGAGTAGTTTGTGAGTACTCGGATGTCTTTCTCGAGGATCTTACTGGTTTACCACCTCACTGAGAGATCGAGTTCTCTATTGATTTAGTGCTTGGTACGACACTGATTTCTATGGCACCGTATCGGTTTGCACCTGTTGAGTTGAGTGAGTTAAAGATTCAACTCCAAGAATTATTAGATAAGGGTTTTATTCGCCCTAGTACGTCACCTTGGGGAGCACCGGCTCTCTTTACTAAAAAGAAAGATAGAGTCTACTCTATATCGATTACTGGAAGTTGAACCAGGTAACTGTTAAGAATAAGTATCCAATGCCACGTATAGATGACCTGTTTGATCAATTGAAAGGATCTCGTTGTTTCTCTAAGATAGACCTAAGATCGGGTTACCATCAATTGAGGGTAAGAGAGGAGGATATCCCGAAGACGACATTCCGTACTCGGTATGGCCACTATGAGTTTCTTGTGATGCCTTTTGGGCTAACCAATGCACCGGCTATATTTATGGACTTGATGACCCGAATCTTCCGAGAGTTCTTAGACCGTTTTGTGGTCATCTTTGTGGATGACATTTTGACTTACTCACCCTCTGAGGAGGAGCACGGGAAACACTTGCGAGTGGTGCTTGAGTTGTTTAGAGCCCACAAGCTATCTGCTAAGTTTAGAAAATGTGAGTTCTGGCTAAAGAAAGTTAAGTTCTTAGGCCATGTGGTATCCTGGAAAGGGGTGACTGTAGATTTATCCAAAATTGAGGCAGTGCAAGATTGGGCACAACCTAAGAATGCTTTCGAGATCCGTAGTTTCTTAGGGTTGGCTGGGTATTACCGTCGATTTGTGAAAGATTTCTCCAGATTAGCTTTGCCTTTGACTAGATTAACAAGAAAAGGGGTCAAATTTGTGTGGAGTGTGACTTGTGAAAAGTCATTCCAAGAGTTTAAGGTTAGACTTACCACCGCTCCAGTCTTGATTATTTCGGAGAGGGGTTTGGGCTATTCAGTGTATTGTGATGCTTCACAAGAAGGTTTTGGTTGTGTATTGATGTAAGAGGGAAGGTAGTAGCCTATGGCTCATGGCAGTTGAAAACCCACGAGAGAAACTACCCTACTCACGACTTAGAGTTAACGGCGGTGATTTTTGCCTTTAAAATTTGGAGGCATTATCTATATGGTGAGAAATTTAAGGTGTTTTCTGATCATAAGAGTTTGAAATATCTGTTTACATAGAAGGACTTGAATTTGAGGCTGAGAAGGTGAATGGAGTTCATAGAGGATTATGATTTTGAGTAGCATTACCATCCGGGAAAGGCCAACGTTGTGGCCGATGCCTTGAGTAGGAAGTCTATTAGTAGTGTGGCTTATATCGTCATCCGAGAATGGGAGATGTTAGATGCTCTTGGGGAGTTTGACTTGCATCTTGGCGAGTCCGTTGAATCTGCGGCCTTGTTTTCTGTAGTTGCACAGCCTACACTTGTGAACCGGGTATGAGAAGCACGGAGGGATGACCTTGAGGTAGAGTCCCTCTGAGAGAAGGTCTCTAATGGGAAGGTAAAGAAGGGCTTGACTGTATATCTTGACCTGAGTGTGAGATACTGTGATCGCTTATTCGTGCTGGAGTCTTGCCGTGAGGAACTACTCCGAGAGTTTCACCATTCATGTTTTGCAGTGCATCCGAGAGGCACAAAGATGTATCACGACCTGAGTCATCGGTTTTGGTGGAGAGGTATGAAGAAAGATGTGGTCGTGTTTGTATCGAAATGCCTTACTTGTTAGCAAGTGAAGGCCGAGCATCAGAGGCCAACGGGTTTGTTGCAACCCTTGCCTATAGCTGAGTGGAAGTAGGAGCATGTCATGATGGATTTTGTTATGGGCCTTCCGAGGACTCAACGGAGTAGCGATGTCATTTGGGTAATAGTTGACCGGTTGACCAAGTTGGCGCATTTTATTCCTATGCGCATAACTGATTCGGTAGACTATTTTGCCGACTTGTATATTAGAAACATAGTGAGATTGCACGGGGTCTCTATGACGATTATTTCAGATAGAGATCTACGTTTTACAGCTCGGTTGTGGCAGAGTTTACAGAGTGCTTTGGGCACTAGATTGACCTTTAGCACTGCTTATCATTCTCAGACTGATGGGCAGTCCGAGCGTACTATTCAGATCCTTGATCATATGCTTTGAGGCCGTGTCCTTGATTTTAAAGGGTCGTGGGAAAGGCACCTACCCTTAGTGGAGTTTGCCTATAACAACAGTTTCTAGTCAAGTATCGGCATGGCACCATTTGAGGCCTTGTATGGTCGACCTTGTAGATCCCCAATGTGTTAGGCTGAGGTGGGTGATGCACCTTTGTTGGGCCCAGAGTTAGTTCGGTAAACGACGGAGAGTATGACACTTATTCATAAGTGGTTGGTTACAGCCTAGAGTTGCCAGAAAAGTTACGCCGACCGAAGGAGGAGACCCTTGTCTTTCGATCATGTCTTTTTGAAAATATCACATAGGGGGGGTTTGATGAGATTTGGGAAGAGTGGGAAGTTATCCCCTCAGTTTATAGGTCCTTTTGAGATCCTTTAGCGTATTTGGGAGGTTGCCTATCGTTTGGTGTTGCCGCCACAACTTTCCAAAGTGCATGACGTATTTCATATTAGCATGCTTCGGAAGTATGAGCTGGATCCATCGCACGTGTTGGATTGGACCGACTTAGAGGTACATGGAGATGCCTCGTATAAGGAGAGACTGGTGAGTGTCTTGGATAGGCGGGACCAAGTCTTTCGAGGCAAGACAATCCCCTTGGTCAAAGTGTTATGAAAACATCACGGGGTTGAGGAAGCAACTTGGAAGCGTAAATTGGAAATCCGTAAGAAATATCCGGACTTATTTGTTGATGTTTGAGCATATGTTGAGATTCTAGTTTTGTTCATGAAATGTAAACACATTGCATATGTGTTAAAGTATGAAAACATTGTATATGTTAAATATGTTTTGGAAACATAGGTTAATATGAACATTGTGTATGTTATGGATGTCTTGGGAACTTGGATTCAAATAAGCATTACATATGTCTCGAAAATATGGAATATTATGTATGTTGTATCATTTTGGAAACATTGTATATGTTATATAAATTTTGGGAACTTGAGTTGATCCTAAACATTGTAAATGTTTTGGGAATATATGAATTGTAATTCACAGTTGAAACTTGTGCATCGAGTTAATGATAATAGATGACCAGATAATGAGTCATGATGATTGAACTTGATAGACTATCATAGTTAGGAATAGTTTAATTGGTTTGGCATTTGTTTTGAAATTTTGGGGACTAAATTCTTTAAGGGGAGGAGGTTATCGAGATTCCGTTTTTTACCCGACTTTTATTACATTTCGGACTCAAGTTTCGTGGTTTAACATTGTTATCTATGTCTTGTTTTCCCTCATTTGTCTCTGAATTTGAGTGTTGGAGTGTTTTGGGCATGTTTGAAACAAGTTGGTTGCTAGTTATTTAAATGGTTGTTGTCCAGGAATTTACCCCTTCGCTCGAGCAAAGCTTCTTGCGCTTGAACGAGCTTTGAGAGTTCCCAGTATTTTTTCCCAAACTTGCAGAATTTCTGGGAAGGTAAAGTTCCTCGCTCGAGCGAGGTTTCTTGCGCTCGAGCGACGATATGCGTCTGTAAAACTTCTGAAGGTATGTATTTTGCGCTCGAGCGAGATCACTTATTGTATCTGGTCACTCAAGAAACAACTCCTTCGCTTGAGTGAGCCTCGCGTATATCAGTTCGCAACAGAATAGTTTTACATTACTTTTTGATTTTCTTTTCACTCAAAACCCTAAATTGACTCATTCTCTCTCTAAAATACTCTCTTTCTACAAATCCCCTAGGATCTAAAGGTCTCTCCACCCTACTCCCTTTGATAAAGAGTTGGAGCATCTCAAGGGCTTCTATTTGATTCGAGTAAAACCGAGTTTGGGCATTTTTGAAGTTCTTCCATTTCTCTTTTGGCCTTCTACTCTTGAGATAGGGATATTTTACACCTTAAAATGATTTTTAACCTAGATATTTGTTGTTATGCATAAATAATGAGATTTGGGAGTGATTTTGGGTAAACTAGGGTTTAGGCTCAAATTAAAAAAGAAGGGTTTTCCATGTTGGGTTACAAAATGAATATGGGGCTTTGAATATGAAGCTCTCTTGTGATTAAATGGTGAAATTTAGCCTTTGGGTTGATATTTGGAAAAATTGGGGAGATTTGTCTTAATTTGTGTTGAATAATTATTTTTGTACAAATAATGGAATTGGTATGGAAAATGTGAAATTGAGAGAATGTATGAATGAATGGTGTAATTGGATTTGTTAAATCACTCACCTATGAAAATTTGATAAATTATCTGTTATAAAGATTGTATATTTGTTTTGGACTATTGGTGGAGGATAGCTATAATTGTTGTAGAAATTGCATGAGGATTAGGTGAATTGAAACTAATTACTTAAATTATGTCATTGAATATGACGGTATGATTAAATCATTGGATATGAGTGGGATAGTCATTGTATATGACGATACTTTTAAATACATTGTATATGTATCATTGTTTGGGAGGAGATAGGGAATGTATTCCATTGTTTGGGAGGAGATAGGGGATGGACTCCATTTAAAATTAAATTGGCCGGAGTGTCCAGGGTGAAAGTCCCAAAATCTTATATATATATGGGTACCAATTCCCTCGGACGAAAATTCCGTAAAATAGCAAATTGAAGTGTTTGAATAATGGTTGTATTGAATTGTAAACCACTGAGTTGTAATCTCATTTGAGTTGTTTAGATAACAATGAACTTGATTCATGAAGTGACTTGAAACGAAATGAAATAACTTGAATTGAATAAATGGAAATGGATTGAGATGTGAGTATCAATATTGAATGGTCATGGGATTGATGTAAGTTGGTTATGGATATTGAGCATGTATCTGACACTTATATCTTAGTTAAACCTCATATATTGTGTTAGTCTATCTCTGCTGGGTTGTGGGTCACCCTACTTAGGAAACCATTTTCAGGTACAGGTGATATACTTTCTCCAAGGACGTAACTTGGGAGGATTTAGGAGCTGGAGGCTCTATTTTGTTGTTGTTGTTGTCGTTGTTTTTTTTTTTTTTTTTTTTAAATGTTTAATCAAGCCGAGACCTTTAAATGTATAGAGCTTATGACTCTCTTTTGTTGTAACCAAGTTATGTCTTGGAAAGATATAAGCCCGTAGGGTATTATTTTGTTGTTATTAACTAGTGTTGCATGCTATAGTTTCAAAATGAACATTTATGAAAATGTATGTAATGCATGTAATATCTTTTGTAATATAAACTCTGATATATGAAAGTATACTAATTCGGTTATATTCGCATCACTTATAGATGGATTATTTGTATTATTTTTTGAGGCGTGACAATATTGGCTTGAGCAGGCTTCTAGTTTAATCTTCATTTGCCTTTGCGATTGCTACAACAATCTTTGGCCCGATATCTCTCTTTGTCACAGATGTAACATTTGCCATTAAACTTGTACTTGTTTGTTTTCCCTCCTTTAGAGCCTTGTGAGGAACTTTCTCCAGAAAATTTCTGTTTATTTGCTTTTGGAGCATGTTTCACCACATTTGCCTTAAACTCCATTGGATGTTTACCAACCCGCTTCTCTTAATTGCGGTTGTCCTCCTCAATCCTCAAACATACAATCAATTCCTCTAAAGTCATTTCTTTGCGCTTATGTTTGAGGTAGTTCTTGAATTCTTTCCAGCCTTGTGGTAATTTTTCAATTAGAGCAGCAACTTGGAATGATTCACTGAGAGACATGCCTTCTGCATGGATGTCATGCAGAATGAGTTGGAGATCTTGAATTTGGTTGATCACAGTCTTGGAATCAACCATTACAAGGTCCAGAAATTTGCCTACCACGAATTTTTTTGAGCCAGCATCTTTCGTTTTGTACTTTTTTCCCAAAGACTTCCAAAGTTCCTTTGCTGTCTTGATAGGACTGTAGACATTGTATAAATGTAATTCCGACAAAGGAAATCAACATGTTTCCAAGCATCGACAACAGCAATTACTAGCCGATCGGTTTCTTCCTCTTTTAGAGTAGGAGCATGTTCATGGAGGAAACATGCCAGGTTGAGCATAGTAAGATAGAACAGCATTTTTTGCTGTCATCTCTTAAAATCAGTTCCTAAGAACTTCTCTGGCTTTTCACCGTGATTGACTGGCACAATCACAACAGGAGAGGGGGTTGAAGTAATTGCATTCACTATACCAGTACTAGTTTGAGTATTACTTTCAGTAGTCATCGATTCTAAATTATAAAACAAAATTATAATTAGAATTTTATACTACACAGAAAATTTAAACCAAAACCACATAATTAAATTCTGTAAAAATAAAAGAAACAAGAATTGTAACTTTTATTTCGAATTAATTTGAAAATAAAATAAAATATTATTTAAACAAATTAATTCCACACAGAAAATTAAATTTCTGACCAATTTCACAAATAAATATTCTAAATTGTTAATGACTACCAGTATATTACTACTAGTTGTCAAAGAAAATAAACAGTATATTACTACTATTTTTTTTTCCAACCAAAATATTATTTTGTAAAATCACAGAAAATAATTTCTGTAAAAAGAAGAAAAAAAGAAAGAGAAAAAATTAAAAATTTTGTATAAACTGAATAATTCGGATCTGTCTTAAGATTGTTGGAACAATCTTCTATGTAAAATAAATAATTTGAAACTAAATCAAACAAATAAAAATAAATTACTTACAAAATTTATTTACCAATGTAAATAAGTACACAAATGATCAAGTCGAGTGTGTGACACTCTGTTCTTAAGACAGATTCGTCCCACTTCGGTGCTTACGGATAAATGGCGTCTATCTCCCAAGATACAATGATCTTTCACAGATTGTATTAGCACTAAAAACAATATGTTTCGGTGAACTAGAACTTGTGTTTTATACTCTCAAATATTTCTCTAAAAAACTAGAATGAAGAATAATGCAAAGAAAGAGCAAAACTGAGAAGACAAATGAATTTTCTGGATTTTCAAGATGATCAACACTGCTGGAATGATCCAGTATTTATAGGCAAGAGGTATTTGTTCGGACAGATATGAATTTGAATGAACAGATGCAATCAACCTTGAACAAATACAGTTTTGAAATTGAACAGATCTGTTAACTGCTGGCAGTTTTAAAACTGTCTAAAATTGTCCGGAACTGTTGAGTAGTTTTTCAAACTATTTAGAATAGTTTGAACCTGCTGGAAAATGGACTGAAAGATGGCACAGTTTGGACAGAAAAATTTGGCCCAAAAAATTAAATTAATTTCGTTTAGAAATTCAAATAACTTTCTCGCAGGAATTTGAAAAAATTCAAATAAATTTTGTCCCAAAATTAATGCTTAAGACTGACCCAACCTAGACTTATGCCCGAACGGCTCAGCCAGACGGACGGATGACGGCTTGAGCCAAAGGTCACATTGTCCATAACTCTTCCCTTCTACAAACTTGGAATGTCCCTTGGGGCCCAGCCCAAGTATTCCCATCTAGAGCTTATATACCTACATAAGCTTACTTAAAATTTCAATGTGGGACAACCTATTTCAAGGAAACCCACATTTTACTCTTTAATGGTCCATTCCACGAACCCGAAAACAACGTCAACTTCACATTCACTCATAAATAGTTTTGACGTACTGTCTTCACCGTGACTTGCTATGCGGCAAGGAACACATCACCTCTTGGACCCACCCCAGAAGACGTGTGAGCCCCACTCAAATTTGGACTCAAAATTGGCCCAAAATAAGCCTATAAAACCATAAATTCCAACACACCCAACTCAATTGAATTACTTTTGTTACCAATTTTGCGCCACGAATAACAGATTGAGTATCTTAAACTCTGTGACCAACATGGAAAACTAAAATCTCTCTGCACAACTTAATAAACTGTTTCAGTTTTCAAATTTTGGATCCAATTAGACTATTCACAATCTTAACAAATTCGGTTCTTAGATTCCGTAACCAAACATGAAAACTAAAATTTCTCTATGCAACTCAAAAACCTGGTTCAGTTTTCAGAGTTTGAATCCAAATTAGACTTTCACAATCTTATTCGTTGAAAGAAACCAATCCATCCTAACTTCTAGTATAATACATAGAGAGAGAGAGAGAGAGTACCGTAGTAGTAGGGTGAGTGAGAGGCTTGGATCTGGAAGCGGAGGCCTTTGACGACGTTGAAGAGTTAAAAAAGTTGTGGTTGGGCTTGCCATGAAGGTTCGATAGAAGATCTTGAACCCTCAGAACCCTAGATTAAGAAGAGTAATATGTGAGAAAGAGAGAGAGAGAAAGAGAGAGAGAGAGAGATAGGAGGTTCTGTGAGGTTTCGCTCGAGAGGGACAGGTCTTTGGCGGTGTCGGAGTTGAATTGAAGCGAAACCCTAGAACCCTTCTTATATAAAGAGTAAATTGAATCCTGATTTGAAAAGAAAAAATTTGTTTAATTATAGATTTTGAAAAGAATTTTGAATTGAATTTTAAAATGAGAAAAGTTGTTTGGTTGTGAGTTTTGAAAAAAAAAAATTCAAAACTTAATTCAAAAACTTATACTCCCTTCGTCCCAAAATATTAGTCCCTTATTTATTGTCTCAAAATATTAGTCCCTTTTTAAAAATCAAGTACAAAAATAATATAGACTGTGTTTGGTGGGACTCTCAAATTATAATTTCACCCACTGATTTGAATGCGACGTTTGGTTCTGCGTTTCAAAAATCATTTCTACACCCATGTTTAAAAACTCGTCTATCCGATCATCTATCTAGACATCCGGCCGGTTGACAGGAACAGTGTTCGTGTTGTTTTTTTTTTTTTTTTTTTTTTTGCACCTATTATTTTTACATTTTAAATAAAAAATATTTTGAATTTTTTTTTTAAAACTTTTTATGAGTTTTGAATAGAATTTTGAGTTGTGTGTTTGGTTATGAGTTATAAATTTTTTAATCAAATATTATAGGACACATCGCTCAATTTAAACTCAATTCAAAAGTTTTTTCAAAACTTATAACCAAATAAATTTTTCACACTCAAACCATAATTCTAAAACTTACAAATTCAAAATACAACTCTATTCTCAAATCATAATTCCAAAGCTCTACCAAATGCAACCATAAATTTTCTATTTTGTCTTTCTTTTAAATTTATTAACAACATAAAAAGTACAATTATGACATTAATATTCCTCAAAAAATGCACTATCAAATGGTAATTTTAAAAAATCAATTTTTTTAAAGTGTAATAATTGTACTACCAAAAAAAGTTAGATTCCCCAAATGGGACCGTTATTTTGGGACGGATAGAATAACTCATAACCAAACATACAATTCAAAACTCTATTGAAAATTCTATTCAAAACTTATAATCAAACTCTTTTTTAAATTTAATTCAAAAAAATAATTATTGAAAAAAAAACATTTTTTTATTTAAAAAATTGAATTTTTTTATTTAAAATATTAAAATATATATTATTTTTTATTAAAAAAATATTTAGCTAGTGCTTTAAAATTACTTTTGATTATATATTTGGTTGGATTTTTTTTTAATTGTTTTGTTTAAAAAAAGGTCTAAAAAAATAATTTCCATATTTAGCAAATATCAAAAAGAAATATAGGGTAACGTTTGGTTTATTTTTCAAAACTCAATTCTGTTTTTAAACTATAATTTGAATGTAATATGTTAACCAAATATATTTTTAAAATACAACTTAAAATTATTTTCAAAACTCCTATTCCGCCGAGCCCGTACTCCTTTCTTCCAAGCTCCGTTTCTGTCCGATCACCTGAAAGCACAACGGCGGTGAGCTACCCGGCGGTGTGTGGCCGGAAAACCCCTCCGACGATCAAGTTAGCACACACCTTGGGATAGAGAGAGAGGGAGGAGAGTGTTTGAGTGTAAGAATGTCTTACAAAGTGTTCGTCTGTCCGCGTATGGGGGGCGCAGACATGCTTATATACCCTCTGTGCCCCAAATCTACTCCCAGTGATCTCTCGACACGTGGCTCTGCCATCCCATCCGTCAGCACAAATCTTGTTGAGCATCACCTAATCTCAACTGCCAGCCAACTCTGCTGGGAGCTCGGCAACCGGGCAACGTCACCTCGGCTACCGACGGCCATTCTATGCTACATGCACAAGTGCTCCAAGAACCGAGCTCCTTCCCAGCTGTGCTCGATTGCATTCCGGCGAAGCCGAGCTCGAGATCGGTCAACCTGGTCAACCTAAGGCCTTCCTGTCTGCTTCGGAGCATGAGGTCCTCAGCCGGGCTAACGGTGCGCGCCTTTGACCGGGTAGCGCAAGCTGCACGGTTGCCCCTGCGGAGCCCCAAGTAGCTCGGACCATGACTTAGCAGCCCAACTCTAGGCGTATCCGAGGTCATCTCGGCCCAGTGCTCCATTGGGCTTCCAACCTGCTCGGCCATTACCTCGGCCCAACTCCAGATCATAAATCTCCCTCTCAATTGCCCCTTAATTCCGTCCGCCGAGGTGTGACTGGGATTACCTATTCTGACCGGGGTAGAACCTCCTCGATCCTCAATTTACTAATCAACAACCGGGCTTGTAACATGCATGAACTCAAACTTGCCTGGTCTGTCATTCCTGTCTCTTCGTCTTGCTCGGTCGACGCCTCACCTGACCTTCATGTCTCTTCGGTTTGCTCGGTCGACGCCTCACCTGACCTTCCTGTCTCTTCAATTCTGACGCTGCCATCAATGAGGACACGTGGCGTTCTGCCATTGGTCCTCGAGCAGCCAACCAGCCGTCGCATGAATTTGAATTTGGGCGGTTTCTCTTCCTCTATATACATGCCCCTCCATTTTCGATTCTCCTCTACTGTCACTCCTTCGTTCCAGGCGTCCCAGAGCTATTGCCCCTCTTCTCTCGCCATTCTTGAGCTCGTGTACGAAGAAGAAGTTACTCCCCTTCACTGGTAAGTCCCTCAACCCCTCTTTGGCTGTTGTTTCCTTTGATATTTCACACATTAGGGCATTGAAACGTAGCTTTTAGGACTTGGGCACTAAGAACCATCCCAAACCCTCAACTGTTCATGGTGTTCTTCATTTTTCCTGAAGAACACTGAAGAACTGGGGCGGACCGGGCTCCTGGTCTTCATTTGATCCAAAAAACCAATCTGACCGAGCAAATAACATGTTTGTCCCAACCTTAGCAGAAACCGTGATAACAGAAGGACTTGACCGCTCAACCGGGCTAACATCTGGTCTGCTTTGGGCGACCGAGCTCCTTGGTTAGGCTTTTCAACCGAGGTGGTTTGGCACTTTTAATGACCGAGCTAAAGTCAAGCTCGCTTCGCGCGACCGCGCTCACACTTACACTTGCCATCCTTTTCCTGCAGAGTCCAAGGGGACCACTGACTACCTCTGAGGCTCTCCAAGACCGAGCTACCTGCAATTACCACAGTGCCAAACCCCTCAGCCGAGCTAACTTAGGCCGGCCATTAATGGGGAAATTCCGCTTCCTAGTGGATACTCCGGCTGCGCTAGCTGTGTTCAGGGAGGAGTACGGCATCCCGGCCAACGTCCATCTTGAACTGGCAGAAGAAAAGACAACACCTTGGGGCAGACTAGACCAGTGCCCCTTCATCGTGCTGTCCATCATAGAAGGAGGCCTCCGCTTCCCGGTCAACCCTCTGATGACCGAGTTCCTACGTCGGACAAAACTTGCGCCCACACAAGTGTCCACCAACACCTACCGGATAATAAACGGTGTGCACGAATTAAACAACCGGCTAGGCATAAACCTAGGGTTAGCCGAGATTCTGCGGCAATACACCCTAGGGCACACCGGCGATGGCCTTGCCTACTACCTGAAGATTAGGCCGGGCAAAGAAAAAATTGTGACCGGCACACCAGACAAGGACTTGCACGATGACGATTTCTTCTGGCTGTCAGGCAATTATGAAACAGCCGCGGTACCGGGCTGGCGCATAAGCAAGAACTTCGGTTCCACATGTAAGCCGTGCAAACTTGCTCGGTTAGCCTACTTTCTTCATTATTCTGTACTTAACCATTTTTCTTGTTTCTTTTGCAGCAATTCAAGCCTTGCAAGCCAACTACCAATTCCCCAACGTTGAAGCCATCAGGACCGCGCTCCGCTACCGTGACCGAGATTGCAACGAGTTGCTCGGTTACACTCCAACATACAGATACTCTGCTCCCCGCCAGAGTAAAGTTACAGACTTTCTCTGTGCTCCATCACCTCCTCCAGACCCAACTTTGCCAGACATCCCACTAATCCGGTTGACAGAAGCCGAGGAGATGGAGAAAAGAAGCCGTATCAAAAATTTGCTCACCGCCACCTCAGCCGAGATACCGAGCGTCGTCACCCGCTCACCAGCAGCCGGTCAATCCGGCGCCGCCGTGGTCGCCCTAGCTACCCCAGCTGCCGGAAAATCCAGCCGAGATACCTGCCGGGCTGGAAAAAGAGCACGCACAGACCCGTCCGCCGAGCTGGTTGCCGAGCTAACCACAGAGCAACCCGTCGATACGGTTGACCCCATTCTGGCATGGCGGCCGCAACTGAAGCACCGGGACAAAGAGATCCTGGCAAATGCCTCGGTCAAAGGCGACAAAGAACATTTGCTTGCCTTTGACCTTTCGAAAGCTCTACTACTGCCGAGCGACGTGGTTGGCAGCGACCACGTTCCTGACACCCGGCTGGTGAAATCAGCCGTGAAGTCTATGACCAGGGTAAGAATCTCAATCTTCAATTTTCACAAGTGTTTGCACGGTTTCTTCTCTGATCAAATTCTCTTTTTGCAGGCCATCCAAAAGCAGCACTTGGTCATGGAGCGCATCCACAGACTTCGGCAAAGGGCGAGCGACACCGCCAGCCAAGTCGAAAGCCTCCAAACCGAGCTTGGCCGAGCAAAGTCCTCGCTCGAATTTGCCAATACCGACAACAACAGGCTGCTCGGCCAACTTGAAGCAGCCAAGAAAAAGAAGGACGAGCTCCAGGCCGAGCTTGATGCTTTGAAGAAGTCCAGGAAGAAAGATTGCGAAGACGCCAACAACGCCGGCTTCAACGAAGCCGAGGAAAATTACAAGAAACAAGTCTTCGCCACTCAGGACATTTACTTCAAGGCTGGATGGAAGGTTGCCTGTCAACAGCTCGGTCAGGGTCCTGACACTGACGTGCTTGCCTCTCCACCGGCTGTCTTCTTACCGACCTACCTCATTCCATACGCCAATGACGTCTTCAGCGCGCTGCAGGCTGAGGCCGAGGAAGGACTTGAAGAAGAGGTCGAGGCAGACGCTGAGGGGGATGACCAAACCGTGCAGGAGCAGACCGGCCAGACTGGGACCGGTGTCCAGGACCAGACAGCAACAGTCAACCTGGAAGCTGATGAGGAATTCCCTAACCTCTCCCCCTTAGCTTAGGTTTCTTTCTTTCTTTTTGCCTGCTAATGTAACCGGGCTAAGTTCCCCACCTTTTATATTAACTTTCTATCAATGAAAAGCTTTAATTTCATCGAGTGTTTGCACGGTTTTCTTCAACTTCTATATTCGGCAGAACATCTCGATTTAAATCACAAAATTGAACAATACTTCCTTAACCGGAATACCCATCTCGGTTGGAACAACAAAGTTGATCAAACCACCAGCTACTTCAACCGGAATATTTATCTCGGTTGGGACAGCAAAGTTGAACAAAACATCAACGCCTTCAGCCAGAATAAATCATCTCGGCTGGAAATAACTAAGTTGCACAAAACATCAACTACTTCCAACCGGAGTAGATCATCTCGGTTGGGAATCCCTAAGCTAAACAAAACATCAACTCTTTCAACCGGAATAAATCATCTCGGTTGAGAATACTTAAGCTGAACAAAACATCAACTCTTCCAACCGGAGTAGATCATCTCGGTTGGAAATCACTAAGTTGCACAAAACATCAACTTCTTCAACCGGAATATCCATCTCGGTTGGAAATCCTAAGTTGAACAAATCACCAACTCTTTCAACCGGAGTAAACCATCGCAGTCTTTACATTAAAACAACAATCTGAATGCTAACGCAAAGTCACTTCTATATATTGACAAAAAGAATTACATTCTGAAGTGTAAGGCAAAAAATTCCGTTGCACAAAAAGATAGCTAGAGCTAGAAAAAATACAGTTTGAGGTTGGCCGCATTCCATGGCCGGGGTATTGCTCTACCATCTAGGTCCTCCAAGTGGTATGCCCCCTTGCCCGCCAGACCGGTTATCTTGTAGGGTCCTTCCAAATTTGCCCCTAATTTGCCTTCACCTGGCACCAGGGTGTTTTCCATAACTTTCCTCAAAACCCAATCACCTACTTTAAACGGTCTGGGGTGCACCGTTTTGTTGTACTTTTTTGAGAGCTCTTGTTGGTAGACGGCCACGTGGATGAGGGCCTTCTCCCGACGCTCCTCCACTAGGTCTAATTCCAGGGCAATAGCCTCGGCGTTCAGCTCAGGCTCAAAACTTTCACTTCTTAGGGTGGGCATGCCAACTTCCAAGGATATGACCGCCTCCATGCCATAAGCCAAAGCAAATGGAGTTTCCCCGGTAGATCGCCGCGGGGTTGTTCGGTATGCCCAAAGGACGCTGGGTAGTTCCTCAGCCCATTTTCCCTTTGCCTTCTCCAGCCGTTTCTTCAACCCATCCAGGATAGTCTTGTTTGATGCCTCAGCTTGACCGTTGGACTGCGGGTAAGCCGGAGTGGAGTTGTAGAATTCAATCTTTAGATCTTCGCAAAAGCCTCTGAATAGGCGACCGTCGAATTGCGTGCCATTATCAGAGATCAAAATCTTGGGGATGCCAAACCGCGTGACCACATTCTGCCAGACAAACCGCTTCACGTCTTTCTCCTTGATTGTTGCCAAGGACTCAGCTTCAACCCATTTGGTGAAGTAATCTGTGGCCGCGATGAAGAATTTCCGGTTGCCTGGCGCTGTTGGGAGTGGCCCCACTATATCTAGCCCCCACATGGCAAAGGGCCAAGGATTGGTGAGGGAAAGAAGTTCCCTGGCAGGCTGATGGATCTGATGGGCGAATTTCTGGCATTTTTCGCACTTGCAGTCATACTTTTGTGCGTCGGCCTGCATGCACGGCCACCAGTAGCCCTGTGAAATAGCTCGGTAGGCCAAGGACCTGCCTCCTATGTGACTGCCGCAAATGCCTTCTTGAATTTCGTACAAGAAGGCTTCCACGCTACTCGGGTGAACACACTTCAAGTAGGGACCGGTGAAAGATTTTTTATACAACGCTCCAGATGGAGAGAGCCAAAACCGCTCTGACTTCACCCGGACTTTGTGCGCTTCTTTCTTGTCGGTTGGCAGAGTCCGGTCTCTGAGAAACAAGATTATGGGGTCCATCCAGGAAGGACCTAGCGCGGTGCAGAGTACATCCGTCTGCCCGGCTTCTTCAATGCTGGGCTATGGAAGGAAGTCAATCAATAGGGGGTTAGGAGACGTACTATCTACCATTGAAGCAAGGCCGGCCAGCTCATCCGCTCCGCTGTTTTCTTCTCGGCCAATCTGTTGAACTCTGATTGCTTGGAATTGCTTGATGTGTTCCCTGACCAGAGCTTGGTACTTCGCCATTCTGTCATCCTTTGCTTCATAAATCCCAGAGACTTGGTTAACCACAAGCTGGGAATCACTGTACACCATTAGCTCGGAAGCCTTCATCTGAAGAGCACTCTTGAGTCCGGCCAAAAGTGCCTCGTACTCAGCCTCGTTGTTGGATGCTGGGAAGCCAAGGGTGATAGAATGTTCAATGGTGAGGCCATCCGGTGAGATAAGAACGATACCTAGCCCGGCACCATGACGGTTCGACGCTCCATCAACAAAAAGTTTCCACATCTCCCCCACAAAAAGCTTCCAGCAGTCTGATGGGTCTTGAGAGGCTTGAAGGTCGATGGGCTCATGGCTGCCCGGCTACTCGGCTTCAAGTTCAGTGTTGGCTGGTTCCACCTCAGCCCCCCTTGGTGATTCGGCACCGGGCTCAGCAAGTTGGTCTAAAATGCCTAAGTCCGTAGGCGAATCACCAGGTTGCGGCATTGTGCCAGCCGCAGGCTCTGTGCTAGGTGGGTCCATTTCTTCCCCCCTTGGTGATGCGGTACCGGACAGAGTGGGTTGAGCGACGATCCCCGACTCTGTCATCGCATCACCGGTTGGTGGAATCGTACAAACTGAGGGCACTTCGGTGAGGCGCGCAAATTCCGCGTCGCAAATTCCACCAGGGTGTTGTATCTTGACCTGGCTTGCATTCACCTCTTCATTTGTCGCGGCAATATCGACCGGGCACACCGGATGAGTTCCAGGTGAGAATTCGGCAACGAAATCGGCCAAAGTTTGGGCCTTTATGGCTGTGCGTGGTTGGAACTTCACATCAAATTGTCCCAACTCGACCGCCCATTTCAGAATTCGGCCAGAAAAGTCCGCCCGTTCAAACAAGGCCTTAAGGGGAAACTCGGTCAGTACGATGATGGTATGGGCGTGGAAATAGTGCACCAACTTCCTTGAAGCCATCATCAATGCCAACGCAAGCTTTTCCAACGGCAAGTATCTCGTCTCTACCGGCAGCAAGGTTTTACTGACATAGAAGATTGGGAGGTGCTTAATTCCTTCAGTTCGGACTAGCACCGCACTAACCGCATGCTGTGAGACAATAAGGTAAAGATAGAGTTCCTCGCCCGGCTTAGGTGTAACCAACAGTGGCGGAGAAGACAGATATTCCTTGAGCTCGGCCAAAGCTCGATCACACTCTTCGTCCCATGAGAACTTTGATTTTAACGCTTGAAAGAAAGGGCGGCAGCGATCTGATGACCGGCTTATGAATCGATTAAGCGCGGCGGCCATTCCGGCCAGATGCTGCACGTCCTTAGCCGAGCTGGCCGGCTTTTAACCACCATATCATCATTGTAAGCCTCCATTGTCCGGCCAAGCAAATGAGCAAACATCTTAGTCACCATCCTCTGAAAGGTTGCCCCGGCGTTCTTCAAACCAAAAGGCATGACTCGATAGCAGAAGAGTCCCCTAGGAGTCATGAAGGAGGTGATCTCTCGGTCAGGCCCATGCATGGCAATCTGATGGTAGCCGCGATAGGCATCCAAAAAGCTGAGCCGATTATGTCCAGCCGTCAAGTCCACAAGCTGGTCAATGCGGGGCAAAGGGAAACTATCCTTCGGACAAGCTCGGTTGACCGTCTTGTAATCGACACAAACTCGCCACTTCCCATTCTTCCTGGGAACCACTACTGTGTTGGAGATCCACCGAGGGTAGTGCACTTCCTGAATTGCTCGTGCCTCGAGCAAGTTTTTCACTTCCTCTGCAACTACCTCGGCGTGATGCAGCGCCGATCTCCTTGTTCGCTGAATGACTGGCTTTGCTCCGGGGAAGACATTGAGGTGATGGCAGATAAAACTTGGATCAAGGTCGGGCATGTCGTAAGGCGACCATGCGAAGACTTCGATATTGGCCATCAAAAACTCAACCATCTCGGTCCTTTCTTGGGCAGTAAGGCTGGAACCGAGCAGGAAGAACTTATCTGGCCGCTCCGTATCAAGTCGCACCTCTACCAAGTCCTCCACAGCTTTGTCTTCTGCCTTAGTGCCCACATCGTCAAGAACTCCTCGGTCTTCCGGTCCTTCTATCATTTGAACGAAGCCTTTGGCAGCCCGGCTCCCGTTCACCGCCACGAAGCACTGTTTGAACATGACTTGATCTCCCCAAATCTCCTCGATTGCCCCCATAGCCGAGGGGAATCTCATCACCTGATGGTAGGTCGACGCTACGGCTTGCATAGCGTGAAGCCATCCCCTTCCAAGGATTAGGTTGTAGGTAGAAGGAACGTGTAATACCCAGAACTCCACTTGCTTGACCACGGATCCCGCTTTAACCGGCAGGATAATCTTTCCCAAAGGCCACTCTGGTTGTGAGTTGAAACCAACCAGTGGCAAAGTTGCCGGAGCCAAATCTGTCTCTCGGAGTTTGAGCTGCTTGAACGCGTCGTAATACATGATCTCGACCGAGCTTCCCTGATCTATCAAGATCCGTTTGACATCGAATTCCTTGACGCGGAGTGTTACTACTAAGGCGTCGTTGTGCGGCGTCTGAATACGCTCTAGATCCCTTGAAGTGAAACAAATCACATCTTTCTCTTCGGTCTTCCCCCTCTTGATAGCAGGCTGTACCAACAAAACCTCCCTCATATGTTCTGCCTTTTTTATCATACCCCGGAGTTCGCAAACACGCTCCGGTTCCACTATGCCGTGGATGACATTAATAACCCCTTGTGGTGGCGCATCTCGGTCATCCACTTGTCTGGGATCAACCGGAGCCTGGTTCGCCTTTATGCCCCCATCAATGTAAAGGTCTAGGTGTCCGGCCGCGACTAGCTCTTCCAGGTGTTGCCGCAGAGGCAAACAATCCTCAGTCCGGTGGCCTCGCTCCCGATGAAATGTGCAACGATACAGCGGATTGTAGCCCTTTTGTCCATCACCCAACTTAGCAGGAAACCGGACATACTCCTCGTCTCGGATTTCACTAAGTATGCGATAGATTGGAATCTTGAAGACCGTGGTTATGCCAGTCCTGGCCTTCAACCTTCTGTTTGCATCCGCTACGTCATCTCGGGGGTAGTCATCCCGGTCATTCCGACGTCCTCTACCCTGGTTTTTGCGATTCGAGCCACGGTCCGATTCCTCTGCTCGGTCACTTGAGCGGCTGGACTCCTGCCCAACTGCGTGCACTTTGCCTGCTGTCCTCTTATCTGTTGCTACCGGAGTTGCCTTCACGGTAGATGCTGACGCATCATCCTCAACTCGGATGTGCTCATTGATGCGCTGCATGAGCTGGCCCATGGACGTCGGTTGGTGCATGGTAAACGAGTCCCGCAGTCTATGTCCGACCGGGAGACCACGCTTGTATTGAGTGATTGCAAGATTGACCGGGCAATCCAAGATCTCGTTGAAGGTCTCCCAATATCTGGAGTTGCACGTCTTCAATGTGTCGCTCGGTTCCATCTTGACACTCAGTAGGTGATCAACTTCCTTTGGTGTTTTGGTGTTGGTTTTGAAGCGCGTGACGAAGGCTTCGGTCAATTGATGCCACCTCTCAATACTCCCCTCCGGTAGCCTTTCAAACCACTTCAAACCCAGTTCGCCCAAACTTGACGGAAAGATGAGGCACATAAGAGCATCATTCCGCCTATGTCCGGCCATGACCTGTCGGAAATGACTTATATGCATGTAGGGATCGGTCTTCCCGTCGTACAATGTGAACTTTGGCTGGTGGAAGCCCGACGGGAGAGGTGTGGTTTCTATTTCCAGAGAGAAAGAGGTGGCACTCAACCTTTCCAAATCTGAATCCACTAGGAGTGGCGCTGCTTGGCGGGGTGGAGGCATTCCGACCTCCTCGCTGGCGTGAACCCCGTAGGATAACCGCTGGAACGCCGGTATCCTCCGAGCCTCCCGCCGGCGAGCCCGCTCCTTTAAGACTGCCCGCAAATCCTCTGAATGAGCGGCGTAAGAGTACCTCGACGTCGTCACCGGACGTGAGGGCTGGTAAGTGCTATCTTGCGCGCTAGACTTCTCTGCATGCACGTCGGAATCACCGACCTTGTAACTTCTAGTAATAGAAATGGACGGAGTGTGTCGCTGACTCTGACTGCCTGAACGGCGGGGTTGGGTGCGCTCACTGTGGTCTCCCACTCCAGCTACACCCTTCCCTTTGACATGCCGCTTCAGCTCCTCCATCTCCGCCGCCATTCGCCGGATGATGGCGTCCTGGTCTCTTAGCTTGTGTTCCAGACGTCTGGTGTGCGATTCTCTTCGTCACCGATGACCGTCGGGACTCCGTGAATGACCATGACTCCTACCGCGCTTATCTCGCGCATCTCCCGACTGTCCTCCTGGGAATGTCTCCAGGTTCGCCATCGGAAGGATGTCGGGATGCCCCTCTCTCCGTCTGCCTGACTCCGGAGTAACTCCGTCGATGGCGGACAACGGAAACTCATCGTTGTTCGCCATGGATGACGATCAGACGAGCGTGGAAGACAAGGTTTTGTCTGCAAACTTCCCACAGACGGCGCCAATTGTATGGGGAGCAAATATTCCGGCGAGCCCGTACTCCTTTCTTCCAAGCTCCGTTTCTGTCCGATCACCTGAAAGCACAACGGCGGTGAGCTACCCGGCGGTGTGTGGCCAGAAAACCCCTCTGACGATCAAGTTAGCACGCACCTTGGGATAGAGAGAGAGGGAGGAGAGTGTTTGAGTGTAAGAATGTCTTACAAAGTGTTCGTCTGTCCGCGTATGAGGGGCGCAGACATGCTTATATACCCTCTGCGCCCCAAATCTACTCCCAGTGATCTCTCGACACGTGGCTCTGCCATCCCATCCGTTAGCACAAATCTTGCTGAGCATCACCTAATCTCAACTGCCAGCCAACTCTGCTGGGAGCTCGGCAACTGGGCAACGTCACCTCGGCTACCGACGGCCATTCTATGCTACATGCACAAGTGCTCCAAGAACCGAGCTCCTTCCCAGCTGTGCTCGGTTGCATTCTAGCGAAGCCGAGCTCAAGATCGGTCAACCTGGTCAACCTAAGGCCTTCCTGCCTGCTTCAGAGCATGAGGTCCTCAGCCGGGCTAACGGTGCGCGCCTTTGACCGGGTAGCGCAAGCTGCACGGTTGCCCCTGCGGAGCCCCAAGTAGCTCGGACCATGACTTAACAGCCCAACTCTGGGCGTATCCGAGGTCATCTCGACCCAGTGCTCCATTGAGCTCCCAACCTGCTCGGCCATTACCTCGGCCCAACTCCAGATCATAAATCTCCCTCTCAGTACTACCAAAAAAAGTTAGATTCCCCAAATGGGACCGTTATTTTGGGACGGATAGAATAACTCATAACCAAACATACAATTCAAAACTCTATTGAAAATTCTATTCAAAACTTATAATCAAGCTCTTTTTTAAATTTAATTCAAAAAAATAATTATTGAAAAAAAAAAACATTTTTTTATTTAAAAAATTGAATTTTTTTATTTAAAATATTAAAATATATATTATTTTTTATTAAAAAAATATTTAGCTAGTGCTTTAAAATTACTTTTGATTGTATATTTGGTTGGATTTTTTTTTTAATTGTTTTGTTTAAAAAAAGGTCTAAAAAAATAATTTCCATATTTAGCAAATATCAAAAAAAATATAAGGTAACGTTTGGATTATTTTTCAAAACTCAATTCTGTTTTTAAACTATAATTTGAATGTAATATGTTAACCAAATATATTTTTAAAATACAACTTAAAATTATTTTCAAAACTCCTATTCTCTCTTTTTTTTTTATTATTATTATTAATCAATCATTTTTTTTTTCTCTCATCTCTCCTCTTTCCTCTCACATTCTATATATTAATCAATCAAAAAAATTAATTAAAAAATTACAAATCATCCCAAAACTATTTTTAAAACTCATAACCAAACAAAAAAAAAAATTTCAAATCATGATTCGCAAAACTCAAAACTCAAAACACAACTCCACCTTCAAATTATAATTCTAAAACAAAACCAAACAGACCTAAATTTTTTGTTTTCAAATAACATGTTGCAATTGCCAAAAAAAAAAAAAAAAAACTGTTCCGGTCAACCGCCCAGACGTTCAGGGGATGTTCGGGCGGATGACCGGGTAGACCCAATCTGCAAATTCAAAATTCAAAAATTCTACTCTGCCAAACATGTATTCAAATGTGTATTCAAATGTGACATTGGAATTAATTTTTGAAAACTTAAATCAAATGTAACATTCAAATATAAGGATGGAATTATGATTTAAAACTTAAACCAAATAGAGTATTTTGAATTTTCTAAATTCATTTTTTAGAAAATTAAAATTTTTTGTTATTTAATTTTTTGATACACCTAACATAAATATATTTAAAAAATATAATTTTTGTGAAAACAATTTAAGAAATTCATTAAATACTAAAAATACAAAATTCAGTATGTTTTTCATATTCTTGTATATTTATTGATTTTTTAAAAAAAAAATTAAATTTTTTTTACTACTTTTTAGATACATCTAACTAAGGTCCATTTAAAAAATTGCTTAAAATTTTAAAAATATTTAATAAAAACAAAAAAAAAATACAAAAAATAAAAAAACTCAATTTTTAGAAAATTGAATCCAGAAAATTGAAACCAAACACAGTGAACAATATTGCAAATCCATTCTTATCAATTTAGAATTTATTTTTTTTAAAAAAATTAATAGCTCAGATTCATTTTATATGTAGACTCTACACTTTATCAATTCAATTTTCATCACACAAACACATTTATTTATACTATTATTAAGTGAAGGTCTCAGCTGATTTAATAAAACTTTCTTTTTTTCATGTCACGTGACAACTTTATGTAAGCTAAAATAAAAAATTATTATACAAAGCGTAAATAAGTTTTGAACCAAAGACAATGAGTTTCATTAAGAACATTCCACTTATGAAACACAGGGTTTCGTAATTTCAATTTTTACGAAATCTAGTTTATCTCCTTAATCGTTCACAATCTGCATTTGTTTTATCCAAATATAGTCATAATTTGATATAAATTTTAAGATAAAATGCGTATGGGCGAGAAATGAGAGTGATTTTTCTCATTTATCCTCATTTCATAGTCATATATTTGTCACATTATTGACTTTTTTAAAAATTTATATGGTGAAATAACGAAAAGAGAGATAGTAATACTTGATTGACACAATTTCATATATAAAGGCCAAAATAAAATTTTGTACAAAATGCAAATCACCCTTTCTTTTAATTTCATACACATATCCTCAAGTATACTTCTATCTTATCCAAGCCGTAGGATATCTGGAGGTAGTTGCTTCAGTGTATTTTACAATTAAGTGTATTTAAAAAAAAAAAATTACACATTAAAAATCTTATGATTTTAATTATTAATATTTATAAATTTTATAATTAATTTGTAATTTTTTTAAAAAAATTATATTGATATCTATATTATTATTAAAAGTGAACAACTCATTTGGTATCCATCAACTTCTTTATCTCCTTTTAACCAAGTGGTCTTCTCTCTTTGCACCAAATGCTGATTTTTCCATTCAAAAAGAAAAAAAAAAAAAAAAAAAAAAAAAAGAAGAGTAATGCTAGAGATCAAAAAAATTCTACCAAAATGGATCCCGTTTGGATTCTTGAGACATTTGGTAGAAATTTAAAAAAATTTTAAAGTCTAGCATTTTTGAAAAAATAATAGTTACAATAAGAGCCTAAGACTTAAACCTATGACCATTAATTGACTTAATAAAGAACACTTTCACCACTTAAACAACATAGAAGATATGCTTTCAATTCAAAATTAAAATTTATATTTTAAGCACACCCATCGGGTAGGCTCACACCCCTAATACAATTTAAAAAAATAACAATCCAGTTGATTTTTTAAAAATAATTATAAATAAATAATAAATTTTATAAATATTAATAATTAAAATTATAAACATTTTCATGATTTTATAATACATTTCCCTTGTTACCACTGAATGATAATATCCCATATACAATTTTCCCTTTTTAAAAGTAAAGGAGAATTACTAAAAAAATTGGAAAGTGGGGGTAATTATTTATGAATTAATGAGAAATGGGGGTAATTATTTATGAATTAATGAGAAATCCACACACACACACACACACACACACCCCCCCCCCCCCAAAAAAAAAAAAAAAAAAAAAAAATCAATCTCTACTAGCACCCAAAAATTATTCTTTCACCCCACATGAAAATAAAAAATTTTATTATAATTTTAGCACCTAAAAAATATTCTTCCGACCCCACATGACCATAAAAATTTTTATCAGAAGTTTAACTATTCATAAAATTCTATTTCTACCGCCACTGCTTACCTCCCAAACCCTAATCTTAACCCTCCCTACCCCCATCCAACCAATCACCCACCGCAACAGATCCAACTGCTGCCCTCTAGCCTCCTCCACAGCTCCCGCAGCCACCCAGTCCCTCACCACCCTCCCCCAACCCCGCAACCACACCCCATACTTAAAAATAATTTGTTAAATGTATTGTTAGTTTTCACAAAATTTATTTATTAAAAAAAAGCCACAATTAATGACAATAATTTTTTTATAAAAAAGTTGAATTTTGTTTTAAGATGATTATTTATCACATCATTCTGTATAAAAAATAACAATAATAAAAATCTGTATGAATTCTATATGATGTTTGAAACCACTATGGAATATTGCGCATCAGTATACGGCAACCAAACTGTTCAAACTACATCAATAATACTCCAATTACTTCTCAACACATATTGAACTAATCTTTTTCTTTTTTTATATATATCAGACATATCAAAGTAATCAGACCCACCCCATAAAATATGCAAAAGCTAGTCACAGAAAACTGAAGCCAAAGAAACAATTAAGAGGCCAGAAAATCAAAATTCTCGCCAAAAAAATAAATTAAAATACAAAAAGCCCATCAACAACAGACAAACAAAAACCTAATATACACACGTGGACACACACCACGAGAAAAACACATCGCAGGGCACACACACACTCACACACCTTATACTCAACTTGAAGCTGTGGTACACAAAATACAACGCATCCGAGGGGCACCTGAAGCAGTATTACCATCCTCCTCATCATCATCAACATCACCATCACCATTATCGTACTGATAATACAATTCCGTGTCCCGAGAAGTAGGTCTGGCTGCCTCTTTCTTGGCAAGAACCGCATTGGTAGAATCCAAAAGACAAGTTGTGTGATACGCGTGACAGCAAAAGAATACAATGATTGATACATTCTGTATAGAGAAGGGATCAAAACAAATGCAACACCTTCCACCTCCCTTAGTTTTCGACTTAACCTCCGTGGTTTTCATGATCTCAGTCTGAGAAGCCCTACTACTACTGTCATTCCTTTTAGCTCGTGTTTCGTCTTCTTCATTGCTCAAGTAAATGGCACGCCTTGCTTCTTTATAGTATTTGAGCAACAGGTTAACACAATCAGCCTGCCATTTTAAAAGTAACGCCAAATTGTCAATTTTCAATCAGTTTTAAAAGGAGGAAATCAAGAAAGTACTGCAAGGAATAATCGTACACGAAGCATAGTAGTACCTTAAGAATATCATTACATCCATGTCTAAGAGAAGTTTCTGTTCTGTAGTCTGTTATGATTTTGACTAGGCGATCCCTCAGTCTGAAAAGTAAAAGTCATATATGGGTCCAATAATTGTAGAGAAGATGAAAGGGTGTAAACACTCCTTACTTCCATAACAAAGATATGGTCGACAAAATTATTACATTTTTCAACTCAAAAAAGAGAGTTTTCTATGCATGCACATGGAACAAATACAAAAGGAAACAAAAAGAACCAACTAGAAAGTAAAAAGTTGGATGAAAATTGTAAGAAGGGGAGAAAAATATGTGAAAGAAAATATATTTTTAAGCACAAGATTTTATACAATTTTCCAGTAAAAACATCAAAGTAATGTATTTAAACAAGCCCAAGAATGATATGTGATGATGCAGTTCATAACACAACAGAGAATGCAAATTTAAACAAGACATAACTCGTAAAAATGATTGGTATGATTTCAGGTTGTTTTGAATCAGAGTCCATAATTTCTACGACATGCTGCTAGCTTTGATAAATTTATGCTTTATTAAGTTGAGCCAAGGTATTATGGTCAAACTGTTTTTATTTTTGAATTTTGGTAAGTCTATATAAATTCTCTTTATCAAACTAGCTAAATATTTTGTTAAATTTTAGCTAAAAAGCTACTTTCTATTTTGGTTAGTCACTTTTTTAAATCACTCTCCAAAAATTCTCTATTTTTTCTCTATTCTTTTTAAATATTCATTTTATTCTTTTTAATTTAAAATTCTTTTCTATGAACTCAATACAACCAACTCCAAAATATCAGAAGTAATATATTATTTTAATGTTTGACTAGTAAAAACCACTACTACATTTGTTGAGCCTAAAGTACCAAAATTAAAATACCTAACTTGATAACTAGTTTGATGGGAGTAGAGAATTTGGTGATTTACTCACTATTTTAGCTAAAAAATTGAAATAGCTAGTTAGATGGCGATGCTCTTAAGTTCTAACAGCATTTGAAGTAGCTAAGAGTCTATATATAGTAATGCAATTCTCTCAATCCAATGAACATCAGTCTAGAGAATTTTCAGGAGCTTTGAAGTTTTAATCGGGAGTGTGCGTGATGCAACTATAACCTTAGCTATGATGCCTAGAGGACCCAAGGAGAGCTTCCCAGGATCTTCTTCTCATCTTTCTTTTCAAAGTACCTCAAAAATAAATTCACCACTCCACCACCCTGACCCTAAGAAACACCAACCAGTCCCTATATTCTGTTTACCATGTCAGACCAGAAACATTGTCTTCATTACCTAATGAAGATAACAAAACCATTTGAGCTAGTTCGCAAAATACCTCAGAATTTTACTTTTCAGCATATATACATATTTCATTTATTTGTCTTAATGAAGGAATTGAGTGATTCAAGGATAATTCCTATACCCATTTACAAGAAGAGATATGGATAATTTTGTATCTTAAAATTCTGTTGCCAATAAAAAAATAAATTCTCCTAACAACTTTGTTCTTTTCATATAAAATTAGGTAATGCTATTGCCACGGATAAATGGTTCTGTATCCTAGAAAAAACTATTCCTGAATCATTTCCATTTATGAGGCTCTGGGATGCCTGCCTTACAATTTCCATAGAGCATGAAAACCTTAAAATCCATACCTTAATAGATATGAAATTCCCATCGTTCAAAAGAAGACAGACATTGTCATTGAGGGATTCTTCATGGAGTAAAAAAAATTATCAAAGGTCAACATGTAGCACATAAGAAAAGTGATAGATTTATGTGTACACAGAATCAGATTTTCTGAACTTTCGGTATAATAATAATATGATCTATCAGCTTTAATAAAAGTAGTATAATATCCCTATCTAGGACTAATGGTATCAATATCCATTGGTTAATGTTCATGCTACAAAAAGCATATCTACCATAAAATATCAGAGGCTAATTTCAAATTGAACCAGCACACACTTACGTATTACAGCAGGTAAATCATTATCTTATTTATTTATGTAGTTTTGGTAAATAAAAGTTTAGGTGAGGGGAGGCTACCCCAGTCCAAGTCCAAGGCCAAGGCAAGCCGCAGCCTTAGCAAGGACTTACATTGGATTTATAGATTGCCCACCAAGGAGGGCTGCTGGTAGCAGAAATCGAACCTAAGCCTTGAAGGCGAAGAGTCCGATCCTTACCAACTCAGCCAACCTCCGTTGGCTTAAATCATTATCTTATAGTTCCCTCTAAATTACAGGCAATGGCTGAGAAGTAGCCTCTGACCAGCGTCTTATAGAAAATTAGCAGTTAATTAAAAAGCATAACACATGCAACCTAGCAGGAAGCTATAAGAAAACCATGATGTTAAGCAAGTTATTAACCTCCAATCAAAACAAACTCTTTCATCCATAAGGAGAACTCAACACAGATGGACTGTTTAATTGAACACCAAAAGTTGACCCTAAAAAACAGAAGAAACGTCTAAAAGAACTGCTAACATAAAAGCATTTTACGATCATACGAACCGAGGTATCTCGAGGCCATTGGGCACTATATTTACAATATAGAGAGGATCAAGATTGCCAACAGTGTGCTCCAGCAACACTCCCACCTGCCAGTTAGCAGAAACATACATGAAAACTTGCAAAAGAAACATTTGAACATTTGCAGTGATTATGTTTTCATGTGTATTTAATAAGGAAAATCAGTCCAGACAGTACCATTTCAGGTTTATGAAAACACTGCTTTATCAATTCTTCCCAAAGTTCATCATCATGCTGCATACTCACAAATTCTATAGCCTGTACAAGGTCATGACATTAATACTATCACCACTGAACTTCGATGTTGCATAAAAATGACACCCTAGATGAAAAATGGAAAGTACCTCTTCAATGTCCCCTAATTTATTTATGATAACCACAAGGGCTTGTCTTGGATTTCCCATTCTTCCAAGGATGAAAACTTGCTCTCTCAATAGATCTCTTCTGACACAAATTTCATACGCCTGAGATAAGATTGCAGAAACTATTAACACAAAGGTAAATCATGGAGAAATGATTTACAGCCATTTACTGTGCCAACCTTCTCAAGTGTATAGTGCTGACTACTGCGAAGAAATGGAAGCAACATTTTTTGATCATAGTCTGCATAAAGCTCCACCTAGTACAGTTTGTAAACAATAGCAAATTTGTCAAATATTGCATGCAACATAATGCATGAAATTATTGGCATGTGTCATACAATAAATACATGGAAATAACAGGCAATCACCTTGTTTGGTTTAACTCAGTTTTCTGAAAATTGAGTTTTTTGTTTTCCGTGATTTTTTTGTTTTTAGTATTTTTTTATAATATTTTACGCAATTTTTTTTATTTTTTATTTTTTAGACACACCTAATCTAGATATACTTAAAAACGTATAATATTTGTGAGGAAAAAAAAAAAACTTTAAAAAATTCACCAAATACAAAAAAAAAAAAAAAAACAAATCAATACATTTTCGTATTTTGCAGTATTTAATGAATTTTTTTAAAGATTTTTGTACGAGTTTTATACTTTCTAAGTATATCAAGATTAAGTGGATTTAAAAACTAAAATGGTTCAACCAGCAGTTCTGGTTTTGTTTGGTTGAACACTGAAAGTAGTTTCTTTGAAAGTACAGTGTAAGGAAAATACTCTAATTATTTGAATTATTTTCAAGCAAAGGTCTTGATTTTGAGTCATTTCCCTTGGGTCCATCCCCAGGGATTTATCATAGTAATTACCTGGTGCATGTGGATGGGAGGACTGCATGTGCCCATGAATTAGTTGGGTGCTCTATGAGGCTCACATACCCCATTAACCAAAAATATATATAATTATTTCAAAGTCCAAAAAATAATAAAATTATTTAAATTTATAGCCAAACAGATGCAAAATGAACATTTTCATTAGGCTGGGCATTTCCCATTGAATGAACCAAATATCTATAGCTTACAAACACAAAATATGGGAATCTAAGACAACATACTTATAACACTACCACATCCCATGATTCGAAATATCACCATTTCCAGTAGAAGTATCTTTCCATAGAATGGATGATTAATCAACTACTGTTCTGAAGACTTTAATAGTTCCAACATCCACAAAAAGGTAGATTCTGGCAAAAAAGGTGCACTTATTGATGGAGATCACAAGTGGATGGTTCTCACACTCCACAGTTGCCGTTACAAAAGATCAATTTAAATGATAATATTTAGCCATTATGCAATTCTTTTTATTTGTGCACATCAATTTTCATCCCATGAGCCTCTTCTGATTCAATCTCCCCATCACTGCAAAAGTTAAGAACAAAACCAACTCTAGTGTGAAAGCATTTTCTAATATGAATTTAATTCTCTTTCCGCATACCTGCATATCATGGAAATCCCTTCCACCATGCGGGTTAGCTTCAAATAGCGAATGCAGATACAGATGTAAAAAGTATCTGGAATCACACTTATTCCCCGCAGCCAAAAGTTGTGAAACAACTTCAGATGCAGTGATTAAGTCTCTGTGCTGGGTCAACAATGGTACTGCACGTTTGCAATCTATCATCATCAGTTGGACAACCTACACATTCATAGATTACAAAAGAAAGTGCCAATAAAGAAGTTTCAGTGTTCTCGTTGAATTTTTCCTTTCTAGGTAACAACTGATAATGATAACAATAACAACAGCAGAAACAAAAAGCAAATCAAGGAAATGGGCAATTTCAAGCTTAGATATGATACGAACCAAAAAAAATCACCTAATGTGGTAACATACACATACCTTTTCCCGAAGAGCATCATGTAAGTTATGTTTTTCGAGAAAGTCAAATATATCTGGCTTCATAAGCTGAAGAATAAAAGAAAATTAAATAGTAAGGAAACAACCAAGTTAATGTCAAGAAACTAGGATAGCCAGAGCATGATTTTGCAGAGCATCATGTGAGTGTATTCAGTAGTGTAACTACTTTAAGCTGTCAATGGTTTTCTGCGTAAATTATGCAGGACTCCATATAGAGCACTTACATCAGCATATAGTGCAAAAGCTTTCTCGTACCGTCCATCAATTACATACAACTCTGCTAGTGCCTGACATGGTAAAGTAATTCATAATGGAAAAGATGTAATAATAACCAAAATTCATAATCAATATCAAGATAACAATGTTCATACCAACCTCTCCTAGTGCATCAGTCATGGATGAAGTATTACGCTGAGGTTCTATGGCTGAGATAACAGGCAAGGCAGAATAAATTACAGGCGGCCAAGATTTGACAGTTGACAAGAGATCCTTGTGAAAAGATGGATTTGTTGTCAGAGCAACAAGAGCTACCTGTAGATGATTAACAAAAACCGCTGAGACCTTTATTTCCAATTTAGCAAGTCCAAAGAGCATATGAAGTATCAAATTAATTTTCAGGAAATGTCAAATATTGCATACCTCATAAGCAGTATCACGTAACCTTGGGTTTTCAGTTGGTATGTATGGAACCAATACAGGAAGCTGACGAAGATGAGCAAAGTGGAAAACCCATCTGTGAGAAATAACCCACTGCTAGTTATTAAAAATAAATTTACAAGAGAGTCATACTTAATAGTATTTAGTACCTCTCCCATGCTGAAGCCGATCCTCGCAACAATTTGGGACATAATGATGCGGCTTCAGTATATTTCCTTTCCACTATCAAATGATCAAGATAGCTAGACCCCACCTGCATACATAGTGGACAAATTGAAAATGTATTACTACCGATACTATAATATAATATGGAACTGTGGAAGGAAATACATAGCAAAGTTTAGTTATTGTCCACATGTATAGGAAAAATAATTTGCAATCGAAACAATCAAAACTGACAACAGGAGATAGTGAAAACAGCCATACTATGGCTACAAAAATGACTGTGCGAACGTCATAAATGGAAATGGCATATATAACCAATTGTCAGGGACTAGGCACCATCTTTTATCTAGAAAATGACTAGATTTTAATTTTAACCACCTCATACTTCAGGGGACTTGGAATGCCTAATGTGGCTCTTTTATTTTTTAGAAGCACAATGCCCTTAAAAGGCTTTAATTTGAAGCCACAAAAGAGGCATGAATTTTGGTTCGTAAAGTTTTAGAGCATTGAATTATTTATGCTATGGAGGGATTTCAGTGGGTTGATCATTTTCTTGGCTTTGTTGCCGAATAAGCATTTAGGCCATAAAGGCAATTGTTTTGAATTTCCAAATGTTAGCATTTGGGGCATAAAGGCCATTATTTTGAATTTTGAAATGTTGGGCCTTAGACAAGTATCCAGTGCATTGCATTGAGCATAGTTTTTGGTCCCAAGACAATTTGATCCTTCTAGGACACTTTCAAACTACTCATGCTATGAACATATGCAACCCATATGCCTCATGAACCAGGTTATTCATGATTATAACATTAGGAATTAATTGACATATTCACAAAGTAACCTAGAATGACTAAAAATAACAACACATAAATAGCCTACTTCCAAAAAATAAGAGAATCTAGACAAATTGTAGGTTTCTATATTACATTGTTTCCATGAAAATATGGGAAAGAAAATGTAAACATTTCATATGTAAATCATGCATCAATTATTATTTAGTAAGTAATACAATGCAAATAAAAAAATGAACCGTTAAACTAAAATCAAACAGAAATACCTCATCAAGAAGCTCACTTCGTCCCTGCCCAGCTTCAACTGCTGCTAAAGCTTTTTCATGCCATCCATGTTGAAGAAGCCAAGAAATATGATCTTCTGCATCCCTAGCAATCAACAAGAAATTGCATTTGTAAATCAACAAAGTTTGTGATTTTTAATATGGCATAGGAGATGATATAATGGCAAAACAAACAATGCGAGCAGTAAAGGAATCAAAATTATGCTTTTAAATCCCACAATTTTTTCTATCAAGGTGAATTAAAATTTAAAGCATTCCATTTTCAGGCAATTCACTCACCATATTAAAATGACATACACTTAAATTCGTTAAATAAAAAATTCATTGAACTCACTAAAACTAATGGATGAATTCTACACTTGTCTGCTCAAGCACCCCCCAACCAACTGGGACACCTATCTGCTCATGCACCTTCTTAATTTGTTTCCCCATTTTCTTATTTTTCAATAAGAACTTCCAGATTTTTTTCACTTCTATCTACCTTCTCACAAACTTGAAGTATTCAGATTTAGATATCCATAAATGGTGAGGAGCCTATGCTTAATTGGAATTCTAAAGAAACTGCATTTGGTGAGCAGACATATGAAAAAGATGAGAAGCGGGGAAGAACTTTAAACAGATAACTCCTAATGTTTGCATAATAATCATCTCATGAACTAAACTTGACAGATAGCATTAAGCAGTGGTTGGATTCACAAGTGTGGAAAAAGTGTCTTCTTACTTTATAGATAAGATAGCATATAGATTGATATAATTAACGATAATGCTAAAAACAGCCCTTAGGGCTGTTATTAGTGTTGAAAAATGTGTAAAGTGTATTGAAATATGTAAAAAGTGAATAAAAAAATATGAAAGTATTTTGGATATGTGAAAAGTGTATTTGGATTATAAATATTCTGGCCTTTTGTGCTGTAATTAATTATCAATAGGAAAATTACATACTGACATTCTATTAGAATAGAAACTAAGGAAAGATAAAATTGAACTAACCTAGGTTTTGCAATAACTACATCCTTTGGGGATACAATATAGTATAATGGCTCATCACCAGCAGCCCACTGCCCACCTGCATAGCTGCTACCTACATAAAAATGCATAAGTATTACCACTGTTTGAATGCAAATTCATAAACTCTTGCACACTTTTACCTGAGAATGGAGCGTGAGCAAGGGCATAGTCCTTTGCCTTGTAATGCTCAAAGCCATGGACAGGTAGTGCATCTGTTGCAAGCTCATCATTGTTCCATGTGACTACACGCACTTCTGGTCTCTGAGCATTTCCCTGCTTACAACAAATTTCTACATCTTAACACTTAACATGTAAACTACTGACTTCTACCTATCTATATTTATATAGAAATATGACAGTGTTCTAGTACTATAGAATAAATTGAATAAAGTAATAGAACTGAACCATAAAGCTTATTAGAGGGTTAGACAACAGAATAGTCCATGATTCAAAGGGTCAATGAAGGACAATATGCAGTGTCATAGAAAAGAAAAAAAGTTGTCAGAAGAAGATTTTGAGGCATAAAAGGATTGTAGAAATCATAATACTAAACAGCTCTGAATAATTAATAGATGAAAAGCATAGAAAATTACTTCGTGAAAAGGATTAAGGATAGATAAAACAATCACACACAAAATTGGCATTCCATGGGCAGAGATGCTGAAAGAAAATAGATATTGTTCATGAATCAGGATACAATCTCTGAACTGAAGGGAAGAGGGCCTCAAAATTAAGACCTTGTAAGTCAAGAAAAATCACCTAAGATAATGTGGCAATAAAGATGGTGGCTAGGGAAGATTTGATGGGTTATGATCCCTTCTGCCTCCATTCTCAAGACTCTTTAACCATTATCGCTTCCTTTTCACTTGCTTGGTTGGGAGGGGGGAAAAAATTAAAAGCTTGTCCACGAATTTCCCTCACAGAAGAGGGGGGACTTGGACCAAGTACAATAAAATAAACAAACAAGGGGAAATAATTGTTTTCTTTTCCCCTCTGTTCCTATTCTCTCTTATTTTATCCTTCTCTTCTCTTCCCCTCTGTTCTCATCTCTCATAGAAAACATAGAAAAAAAACATTTGGGAATCTGTAAACATTGGAAGTTTAACAGTGTTCTTCCAGCTATGCTCTTTTTCTTCCCTCCCACAGCTCTAAAGCTCCCTTTCTCCATGCGAGGAGTCCTATAATATGAGTTCAGGTGAATCTGTTAATCTGATTTTTGCCAGACTAGTATCGTCCATTTTCTTCTTCTCTTTTGTATAGAAGTGGCATTCCTTTAATCCCGTCTTTTAAAGAAATATTACTATTATTCATGAAAAATAGTATTCACACAGTTCCTATGCATCAGGACCACAAAAATCTATCAATAGAATTAAGGTGTGAATAGTTCCAAGAAAAGTTTTATTTTGCAAAATTACACGAGCAAATGAGTACAACAATTCTGGAAAGTAAAACACAGCCTAACTTTTACCAACAAAAAAGCAGGGATCTCGGTGTTCGAAATTGGTTAACCTGGTCTTGCAGTGAAGCATAACTGCGAAAAGCAAACATGTCTACAATGACCGCTCCTATTGGGGGTTCCTATAAGCAGCACAAAACTTCTGTCTTCAATATTTGTCCTTCACTCATGATTTGTGAAAAAGGAAAAAGATTTTAAAATTTTCCAAATTCTCTTGGTAAAAATTGATACAAAATGCCCATACACCCAAAGCACAAAGTGAAATGAGTAGTGCATTAAGATCAAAAGTAAATATATAGAAACAAATAATCTTCTTCACCACGTGGAAATGAGTGTTCCAAACTTCAGTGTGTTGCATGCAGGGTTAAAAATACAAATCTGCTTTACTAGAAAACACAAATGAGGAAGAAAAATACCTGGCGTGATGGAATGGTGCTGCTAAATTCCTTCTCTCCATCTCCTTCCCCCGGAATATAAGCTAGAACAACCAAAGTATCACCAAAAGGAGCAATTCCGGAAATGAAATAGCTGGTTTGAAAAGATGCCACGATATCCACTTGGTTCATGCTAGACATGGGAATATGCTTATGTGTCCCATTCGCAACTTTGTTCTGATTTGTTCTTATAGATGCAATTTTCACAGATGTTCCCCATCCAATTACCAAGAGAACATCATCCTAAACATGATGGAGAGACATTATGCAATGGCAAGCAGGCTTAAATTAACATAGTTGTGCTACATTTCTTTTCAGAGGCAAAATAAATAAAGTAGATAACTCTGGTGTTGTAGTTCTTTTTAAAATATTACTGCAATTGCAGAGGCACTCACTTCATGCAGGCGTGTCCGTGTGTGTCCCAATATTGTGCCTATCTTAATGTTCTACTAACCTGCCAAACTAAGTGAGGAAGCAGAAGCTCAGGGCGTGGGCTTCCTCGTGGTCTCTCAATAAAGGTTATACGCTGATCATTAGCAGAATCATAAACTTTCACACCTGCATCATTAGCCCAAGCAATGAGACTTGTTCTCCACTTCACTGCATGAATAGGGCCTTCACCAGAGTGCAGAACCTGAAAAAACAAATAAATATATTATTTCAGGAACCAAAAAATTACTATATTTTTTTAGTAGAGACATAAGGGACATGCCAGACACCTGGAACAAACCTGGTCACGGTAGCCCATCCACTTCTTTGTATTAAAATATAAATGACCTGCTAAACCACCAGCAACAAATCTTCTGGATGATTTTCTTGCATAATCTGGATCCAGAGCAATCGCCTTCATTGGACGATGATAATCAAATTTCATTCTCTCGTCAGTAAAAAGGCTGCTTATTACAACAGATCCATCATCTGAACAGCTTCCAATGTATTCACCTTCTATGTCAAAGCAAAGATCATTGACAGTAGCAGTATGGGCAGGGAATTCCATTACCTGTAGAAAAGAAAGATGCGTATTTTGAAGGGGGAGGGGGAAAACATTAACTTGAATGCAACTGTATATCAGCTTAGTAAAGCTGAAATAAATAAGAAACCATCCATTGTCCAAGCTAACAAGGTAGTTGAGAGGTCTGAATCATGACCCTAAGCAAAGATCCCATAGTGTACCACCCACTAGATTCATGATTCTTAACCAAAAATCTCTAGAACTTTCATTTGCAACACAAATTCCAGTTGCTTTGTCCTATGCATTTCACAACACCGATGCCAGAGATTCTTACAGATGAATACACAGTTATGCTTTAAGTTTGCCAAAAAAATATAATAAATAAAATTTTGAAGATAATATAAATTGCTAATCTGTACGTCCTTGCTCAAGCGTGAAAGGCATAAATTTTGATTTTTATACAAAATAATATTCTAGATAATTACATTTAATCACTAAGGCATCACTAGGATGCAAATTCATAATTTATTCTTTTTTGAAACAAACAAATGGTATGCAATAGAAACTTACTATCTTTTGGAAAGTTGGTTGCTAGATAAAGGAAAACGATAGAGTTGAGGTTATGGTAGGTTTGGGTGAGAATCTTAGAAGACAAATTTTAAGATTAAGCTTTGCAGAAGTAGTGTTTACGAAGAAAATTTTTTGGGTACAAAAGGCAAAGATGAAATGGCTAGAAGCAGAGCAGACAATAACTCAACACTTTTTCACAAGGTCGCAAATAAAAGGTTTGGCTACTGCAGAAAGGCAAAGGATAGAATTGAGGTTATGCAAGGTTTGAGTGAGAATCTTAGGAGGCATATTTTAACATTAGGCTTTGAGGAAGTGATGTTTGCGAAGAAAATTTATTGGGGGGAAAAGAAAAAGATGACATGGCTAAAGGAAGAAGACAATAACTCAAAATTGTTTCACATGTTTGCAAATGGAAAGAGAAAGAAGAAGTTCATCAAAATTATGTCTGTTCATTTGTGAATATGGAGGATCAAATTGTTAACGAAATTTTTTTCCTTCTATTATAGGTTGTATTCTTCAAATGGTTTATAGGCTAGGGGTTGAAGGTTTGGAGGAATTCAAATTTCAAGCATTCATTTTTTAGTGTGATAAACAAATCACTAGGGCTTGACAATTTCTCCATGGCCATTTTTCAAGATTATTAGGAAGTGGTTAAACATGATTTGGTCGAGGTGTTTGTTAAATTTTTTAATAATTGAGTTGTAAAGGCATCTACAAACGATACTTTCATTTGGCAAAATCCTAAAATAGAGAATTTTAAAAAATTAGTGATATTAGGCCAATCAATTTAGTCACCTCTTTGTATAAAATATTAGCAAAGATTTTGTCAAGAAGGTTGATGGCAGTTTTGGTTAATACCATTTCCTCTTATCAGGGTGCTTAGGCCGCCAAATTTTAGATGTGTTAATAGCAAATGAGACAGCAGAGAAATATATGAGATCAAACAAGGAAGAATTCATTTTTAAGGAACTTTCAAAAAGCATATGACCAAGTGAAGTGGGGTTTTATGAATTTTGTCTTGCAAAAGAAGGGTTTTGAGGATAGGTGGAGAAGGTCGATTTGGGGTTTTGTCATCTTGTAATTTGTCTGTGATGTTAATGATAAGGACTAAGGAGATTGATCAATGGCTTTGTAATTGGGACGGGTAGTATTTTTGTTTCTCATTTTACTGATAAAATAAATAAATAAAATAATAATAATAATAATAATTTAACTCATGCTTCTCATTTTTGGTTCGAACTATTACTATATTTTTCTCTTATGGTGAAGATGACAAAAAGGTACAATTGCTCTCTATATTGAGATTGTTTTTTATTCACTTTAAGTACAAGTAGTATTGTGGGTATAAGGCGTGCAGGGTTTAGGGTTTGGGATTTAGGCTATTCCATTGAATCATTACCAATGAAGGCATGAAGTATCCAGGTCCATCTTTGGGTATAATCCTAGGTGTTAACAGTTTTTGGGCTCTATAGCCTCTAGTTATTGAGAAGATTGGCAAAAGATTGGAGGGGTGGAGGAGGGTTTTGATATTGAAAGGAGGAGTGAACATGCAAGCTCAAGTTCAAAATGAGTAGGGAAACAAACTAAATGATTCCTAAAAATCAACAACTTAATATATACACCATATCTTCAGAATTACAAAATAAACCCTCATTATACTCATAATATATATATATATATATATATATAATTTAGAGACTTGGAATGGGTAAGTTGCACTAAAGCTTATGAATGGTCAGTTCAATTGAGCAAGATGAAGATCAAAGCTAATTTCTTTTAAAATATAAACTACTGTACTTCTAATTATAAAAAAATAAAAATCAAAAATCAATTTTAACAATAATAGGAGAAATTTTAGATCTGGGGAGTGATTTCAATCATGATTATTTCAGTTCAATCAAGCAATTTGATGAGAATTGAATAAAGATGTGATTCAATTGAAGTACAAGTGATGTTCAAGAAGTTACTTGATTGCCGAGGAAATCAAGAATATGAAGAGAGCCGGCGTGAGTGCCGAGAGCGATCATTCGCTCGGCGACGGCGATACACGAGGCGGCGTCGCTAGAGAGAAGCGAGGGCACACTTCCCCCCATTCGCTGGTACTTGAGCCTCGGCTCATCCTCTTCTTCCTCGTCCAATTCTTCTTCTACATCTTCTTCGTCTTCTGAATCTTCCTCCTCTTCTCGCTCATCGTCGCCGTCGATTCCGTTCTCTGAGGGCTTCGGAGACATTGTTAAGCCCTGTCTATGGTGGAGATAGAAAGTAAAAATGAATAGAATTATTGAGAGAGAGAGAGAGAGAGAGAGAGAGGGAGGTTTGGTTGGGTTCGGTTCGGTTCGTGTTTTTGGGGGGCTTGGGGATTTTGCAGGCGTGAATTAGCGATGATATGGTAGTGAGCTTTTTGGTGCCGGTTAAACAGTTGTTTATTTATTTATTTGCAATACGACAAAACAGCAGTGACAAAATGGGGATGGGCACTAGTCCTTCCCATTTTTGCATTTCACCCTTCACATACTTTAGTGGTTGTTTGGAGTGTCTTCAATAAATATTTTTTGTCTTTTTAGATTAAAAAATTAAAAAAAAAATAAAGATATTTGAGTTAATTTTTTAACTTTTTATAAAAAAATATGTATTAAAAAATTGTATAAATAAATGTGAAGGAAAAGATAGGGTAGGAGGCCGTACGAATTGACAGTGGAGTCGTCGGCTGAGTAAATGAGAAAATATTGTCTCCTTCTTGGGTTTTGATTGGATGGTGTTGTTTGGCCCGTGAGGGCCCACCACGGGTTCCATTTTTCTAATCGGAACCGTTCAATGTGTATAACTCGTCGAGTACTATAAATTTATAAAAAATCACGTTGATTGGATATCGATAGCTATCTGATCGTGTAAGTTTTTTTTTGTTAACTGTTAATTATAACACCATCTATTTTTATACAAAACTGATTTGATCATGTAGTTAGCGATATCTGATAGACGTGATTTTTTAAAAACATATAGTACTAGACGAGTTCTACATATTGAATGGTTCAGATTATCAAAACGGGACCCATGGTGGGCCCCACGAGCTCAACTTTACCATCCAATTTAATGAATATACACATGGAAAAAAAAAATTTTGTTTCTTTACTAGTTCGTCACGTCAGTACCTAGATTTTATCAAAAAGTTGATTTGTATTAATATTTGTATATTAATTTTTTTTTTTTTTTTGTGAATAGTGATAACTTTTTAACTTTTTTGATAACTTTTTTTAAGATTGTCAAACCAGTCCTTAATATTAAAAGAAATGTTTGACCCTTTTTTTTAGAGATTCTATGACTTCTAATTTGATTTTGGTTTTTGATGTTTGTGTGGGGTTCACTCATGTATATGCAGATTTCATATTATGAGTGATTGGAATGAAAGTTGTGGTTAGGGGAGTCATATATGTGTGAGAGTCTCTATCATAATTATAATATTAATATGAAAGAATTGGAGAGATTTATTTTGTTACGATAATTTAAATTATTTATTTTGTTACGATAATTTAAATTATTTATTTTATAAGACTCGTAATATATATTATTTATAAAATAAAATTTTAATTGATTTAACTGTAATATTTAAAAAAAAATAAATGATATATTTTTAAATATATATTTGTTATTTATTTTTTTTTAAAGATAAATGCAATGAAATAAAAAGATTTACCATGCTTGTTTTTGCTTTTCTAAAAATACTTTTTAGAAAATTTTATTTTTTTATTGTTCATATTTTTTATTTTTACTGAATTTTTAATATTTTAAACAATTTTAAAAAAAATTTAAACACACCTAATATAAATACACATAAAAAGTATAATTGTTGTGAAAAAATCTTTTAAAAATTCACTAAATACCAAAAATTAAAAAAAAATGAGAATTCAGTATATTTTTCATATTTTTATGTATTTATTAATTTTTTAAAATATTTTTTTACAAATTTTTTATTTTTTAGATACATTTAGGTAAGGTGCATCTAAAAAAAATGCTTAAAATTTTAAAAATATTCATTAAAAATAAAAAAACACAAAAAATTAAAAAAAAAAACTCAATTTTAAAAAAACCTAATACAAAAAACTCAAACCAAACACACACATTACTATTATCAAATTAAAATTAATTTTTTACACAAATACATTGATAGTATTACAAAATGAATTATTCGAATTATCAAAATAGGACCCGTGATGGTCCTTATGAACTCCTCAGATTTTCTCATATTGAAATGTAAATATAAGAGAAACTCAATTCTTTCATTTTATCTTTTTGCACTTTTTATTTGTTACAATAAAGTTTTGTTTGGAAAGTTAAATTTTTAGTTACAAAAATCAAAAAATTATTATAAAAAGGAATTTATTATCTTTATTATTTTGCATATCTTTTTATAAAAATATCAAAAAATACTAAAAAATTCAATTTATGAACCAATCCTAAATCTCTTAAATTTAAATAAGGATGGGTGAGCGAAATATCTATAATGACTTGATCGATTCAAATATCTTAGGCCTTGTTCGGGAATAAGTTATGTTAGTCAAAAAGTCAGCTTATTCTCTTTACTTTTTTATATATCTTTTAGTAAAAAGTAATAGTGCTACTATTAGCACCCCATCAATTATTTTGGACATCTGTTTTTTAGTTTTTTTTTATTATAATAATAACCTTAAATGAAATTATTACAAAAGATATCATTAGTATCTCACAATTAAACTCACACACTCACTACATCATGATTAGAGTTTATGAGAGCACTCACTTCCATCACCACTCATCCATTTTTTTTTCTTTTCCAAATCACACCTTCAAAATCTATCCATCTTTAAAACCTTAAAAATCTTTTGGCGACAATATTCTAGTGACAACGGTGGCTACCATTTAATTACATACACTTCTCGGGCAATAACAATGAGTGATTCTTTTTTTCAAAAATTACAACTCCATGAGATGAGATAATGTAATAACCCTCATCACTGATCACCAATTAATTACCGATTACTGCTAAACTGAGAATGATTATGATTGGTAATTGAACTGACTGGATTACCGAACTGACTGACTGAAATCTGAAATCGAATTGATTGCCTGTATCTGTTTGAATTGCATTTTATCTGTTTGACTGTTTAATTATCTGTTCAGTTTTTATGTTTAAACTGCTAATTGAAGGCCTTGTCGGCGGCCGAATCTGAAATTGATTGATGTTCTGTGTTAATTAGAATTTATGTAATATTATGGTGTAATTATCTGAAAACTGATTAGGTATTATTAAATTAGAGTAAATGTTGGTAAATTACATGAATTGAACTTATTTACAATTAGACCACTTAGTGGCCACTATCTACACACTTGTGAGACTCTACCTTGCATTACACAACACATTTCATCAGCCACATATTGTTGAGCTCCACCGAATTTAGAGAGAGAGGAAGTGAGAGACTTGATTTCACTTGTAGATTGCTTGGAATTGAGAGGATTGGAGTATAGATTTCATCTTTAGGCTTCTACACTTGAATTACAAGACCTAGGTAAGGTAATTGAACCTCTCATTGTTGTATTTAAGATTGTTCTTGCATGTTTCATATCAAATTGAAGAACTAAGACATGATTTAGTCTTAGATTGTTAAATTATAGCTTAATTCATGCATGCATGTTTACATCATTGAGTTTTGATGTTGTTCTTCATGAAATTGTACATGCATGTTCATGTTCTTACAATGGACCATGATTCCATCTTGTTTTGAAAGGAATGAGCTCATTTGAGCAAGCATTTGAAGCTTTGATTTGATTTAATCTCATGCATGTCACTTTGTAGCATGTTCATGTATGATCATGAGAAATGGGTTTGAAAATGAGTTTAATTGAAACACCCTTGGGCCTTGATTTCTCAAATTGACCTTTGTAACATGTTGTTCTATGAGTTTACTTATGTTTTTCAGAAAATTAGCCCAAGAGGATCGAAATTTTAGCATTTAAACTTGATTTTGAGCTTGGAACTCAAGTCTGGAATTTCCAGATTTTGGTCGTCCGCTCGAGCGGGGGAAGTGCCGCTCGAGCGGGAAAATCGAGCTCCCAGCATCTTGCACTGTGCATCAGTTCGCTCGAGCGGAGGATTGGACGCTCGAGCGGATGACTGGGTGACACGCTCGAGCGGGCGTCGAGCGTGAATTTCACCTATCCAGTACTTTTTGGTCCGCTCGAGCGGGAAAGTTGACGCTCGAGCGAGGACCTTTGTTGCATGTCCGCTCAAGCGGGGAAACCTGCGCTCGAGCGGGACTCTTATTTTCTGAAAAAATTCTGAAAATGTTTTCTAAGTGCATCTTTGCATCCTCATCCCATCTTAGGCATTCTTAGGCCTAGTTTAAGGCATCTTAATGAAGATATAGATGTAGAACCACACCGCGGCAATTTAGGGATTAAGTTATTACTTTCCCACTATGTAACTTAGTGTGTGTTCAATCTGTTAACTGTATAGGGTTGGCATTCCGAGGAGACGCTCTAGCTTACTGTAGCCCAGAACTCTGTGAGTAACAATTGTGTAAAGATATGTTCAAAATGATTATTTTCTAAACACTGAACTGAACTGTTTACTGAACTGATATTGTTTACTGAATGAATGTATGTCCTATATTATGAACTGTACTGTGGCATCCTTAGCACCTACTGTTTACTGTTACTGTTACAGAGATCTCTGTCGGTTCCTTCGTGGAACCACTACTGTTTACTGATTGATGGCCATCATTATTGTTCGGTCTTTAAGACCTACTGTTTACTGTACTGTTATGCTAATGGATGTACCACATATGACTGATTGACTGAAAGACTGAAAGACTAAAATACTGATTTAATGAACTGTTTTCATTACTGTAAGGACATTCATTCTAACCTCTTTACGCATTATGTTATTCACTGGGCTTTAGCTCACTGCTCATATATATATGTAGGTGTATAGGCACCGGACCAATGTGTAACAACCCCCATACTGTTTACCGATAAATTAATGAATTATATACTGATTACTGCTAAACTGGACTGCTTGCGACTGATAATTGAACCAACTGAAGTACTGAATGGACTGATTGAAAACTGGAACTAAATTGACTGAGCATAGCTATTGTATTGCATTTTTATCTTTTCGATTAATTGATTATCTGTTCGTGTTTTTATGTTTAACTGCAAATTGAAGGCCTTATCGGCGGCCGAACTGGAAATTGTTTAGTATTTCATGATCCGTAGAATTTCTGTGATTTAATGGTATATCTATCTAAAATGTGATTAGGTATGATTAAATTAGATTAAATATTGTTTTATTGCAAACTTGGATTTATTTACCAAAATGCCATTGAGTGGGCCTTTGTTTATTTTTATTCTTTGAACCTTATACACACTTGATCAAAACATTCCAAGGCCCCTTTTCTACACTCTAGCCGACCAAGAAAGGGAGAAGGAGAGAATTCGAGTTCCATCTAGAGATTTGGCTTGTAGACTTGAGGAATTGTAGGAAATTTGCAAATTTAACTTCCTCACCTTGAAATTGAAACTCTAGGTAAGGGATTCATCTCCTTATTGTTGTCATTGAGCTAGCTCTTGCATGCAAAATAGCGCAAGTGTGATCTGCACAAAACAGTACGACGCGCAAAATAGCGCGAGTGTGAACTGCACAAAACAGTGCGACGCGCAAAATATCGCGGGTGATAAACTGCAAAAAACAGTGCGACGCGCAAAATATTGCAAATGTGAACTGCACAAAACAGTAAGAAGCGCAAAATAGCGCGAGTGATAAACTGCAAAAAACAGTGCGACGCGCCAAATAGGGCGAGTGATAAACTGCAAAAAACAGTCCGACGCGCAAAATAGCGCGAGTGTGAACCGCTCAAAACAGAGCGACGTACAAAATAGCGCGAGTGATAAACTCCACAAAACAGTGCGACGTGCAAAATAGCGTGAGGGTAAACTGCACAAAATAGTGCGCTACGCAAAATAGCGCGAGTGATAAACTGTAAAAAACAGTGCGACGTGCAAAATAGCGCAAGTGATAAACTACACAAAACTGTGCGACGCGGAAAATAGCACGAGTATGAACTGCACAAAACAGTACAAAGCGCAAAATAGCGCGAGTGATAAACTGCACAAAACAGTGCGACGCGCAAAATAGTGCGAGTGATAAACTGCAAAAAATAGTGCGACGCGCAAAATACCGCGAGTGTGAACCGCACAAAATAGAGCGACGTGCAAAATAGTGCGAGTGATAAACTGCACAAAATAGTGCGACGTGCAAAATAGCGCGAGTGTGAACTGCACAAAACAGTGTGACGCGCAAAATAGCGCGAGTGTGAACTGCACAAAACTGTGCGAACCGCAAAATAGCGCGAGTGTGAACTGCACAAAATAGTGCGACGCGCAAAATAGCGCGATTGTGAACTGCTCAAAACAGTGCGACGCGCAAAATAGTGCGAGTGATAAACTCCAAAAAACAGTGCGACGCGCAAAATAGTACGAGTGATAAACTCCAAAAAACAGTGCGATGCGCAAAATAGCGCGAGTATGAACTGCACAAAACAGTACGAAGCGCAAAATAGCGCGAGTGTGAACTGGACAAAACAGTGCGTCGCGCAAAATAGCGCGATTGTGAACTGCAAAAAACAGTGCGACGCGGAAAATAGCACGAGTGTGAACTGCACAAAACAGTACAAAGCGCAAAATAGCGCGAGTGATAAACTGCACAAAACAGTGCGACGCGCAAAATAGCGCGAGTGATAAACTGCACAAAACAGTGCGACGCGCAAAAATAGTGCGAGTGATAAACTGCAAAAAAACAGTGCGACGCGCAAAATAGCGCGTGTGTGAACCGCATAAAATAGCGACGTGCAAAATAGCGCGAGTGATAAACTGCACAAAACAGTGCGACGCGCAAAATAGCGCGAGTGTGAACTGCACAAAACTGTGCGACCCGCAAAATAGCGCGAGTGTGAACTGCACAAAATAGTGCGACGCGCAAAATAGCGCGAGTGTGAACTGCTTAAAACAGTGCGACGCGCAAAATAGTGCGAGTGATAAACTCGAAAAAACAGTGCGACGCGCAAAATAGTGCGAGTGATAAACTCCAAAAAACAGTGCGACGCGCAAAATAGCGCGAGTGTGAACCGCACAAAATAGAACGACGTGCAAAATAGCGCGAGTGATAAACTGCACAAAATAGTGCGACGCGCAAAATAGCGCGAGTGTTAACTGCACAAAACAGTGCGACTCGCAAAATAGCGCAACTGATAAACTGCAAAAAACGGTGCGACGCGTAAAATAGCGCGAGTGTGAACTGCACCAAACAGTACGAAGCACAAAATAGCGCGAGTGTGATCTGCACAAAACAGTACGACGCGCAAAATAGCGCGAGTGTGAACTGCACAAAACAGTGCGACGCGCAAAATAGCGCGGGTGATAAACTGCAAAAAACAGTGCGACGCGCAAAATAGTGCAAATGTGAACTGCACAAAACAGTAAGAAGCGCAAAATAGCGCGAGTGATAAACTGCAAAAAACAGTACGACGCGCAAAATAGGGCGAGTGATAAACTGCAAAAAACAGTCCGACGCGCAAAATAGCGCGAGTGTGAACCGCACAAAACAGAGCGACGTACAAAATAGCGCGAGTGATAAACTCCACAAAACAGTGCGATGCGCAAAATAGTGTGAGGGTGAACTGCACAAAATAGTGCGACGCGCAAAATAGCGCGAGTGATAAACTGTAAAAAACAGTGCGACGTGCAAAATAGCGCGAGTGATAAACTACACAAAACTGTGCGACGCGGAAAATGGCACTAGTGTGAACTGCACAAAACAGTACAAAGCGCAAAATAGCGCGAGTGATACACAGCACAAAACAGTGCGACGCGCAAAATAGTGCGAGTGATAAACTGCAAAAAACAATGCGACGTGCAAAATAGCGCGAGTGTGAACCGCACAAAATAGAGCGACGTGCAAAATAGCGCGAGTGATAAACTGCACAAAACAGTGTGACGCGCAAAACAGCGCGAGTGTGAACTGCACAAAACTGTGCGACCCGCAAAATAGCGCGAGTGTGAACTGTACAAAATAGTGCGATGCGCAAAATAGCGAAAGTGTGAACTGCTCAAAACAGTGCGACGCGCAAAATAGTGCGAGTGATAAACTCCAAAAAACAGTGCGACGCGCAAAATAGTGCGAGTGATAAACTCCAAAAAACAGTGCGACGCGCAAAATAGCGCGAGTGTGAACCGCACAAAATAGAACGACGTGCAAAATAGCGCGAGTGATAAACTGCACAAAATAGTGCGACGCGCAAAATAGCGCGAGTGTTAACTGCACAAAACAGTGCGACTCGCAAAATAGCGCAACTGATAAACTGCAAAAAAACAGTGCGACGCGCAAAATAGCGCGAGTGTGAACTGCACCAAACAGTACGAAGCGCAAAATAGCGCGAGTGTGATCTGCACAAAACAGTACGATGCGCAAAATAGCGCGAGTGAGTGTGAACTGCACAAAACAGTGCGACGCGCAAAATAGCGCGGGTGATAAACTGCAAAAAACAGTGCGACGCGCAAAATAGTGCAAATGTGAACTGCACAAAACAGGAAGAAGCGCAAAATAGCGCGAGTGATAAACTGCAAAAAACAGTGCGACGCGCAAAATAGGGCGAGTGATAAACTGCAAAAAATAGTCCGACGCGCAAAATAGCGCGAGTGTGAACCGCACAAAACAGAGCGACGTACAAAATAGCGTGAGTGATAAACTCCACAAAACAGTGCGACGCGCAAAATAGCGGGAGGGTGAATTGCACAAAATAGTGCGACGCGCAAAATAGCGCGAGTGATAAATTATAAAAAACAGTGCGACGTGCAAAATAGCGCGAGTGATAAACTGCACAAAACTGTGCGACGCGGAAAATAGCACGAGTGTGTACTGCACAAAACAGTACAAAGCGCAAAATAGCGCGAGTGATAAACTGCACAAAACAGTGCGACGCGCAAAAATAGTGCGAGTGATAAACTGCAAAAAACAGTGCGACGCGCAAAATAGCGCGTGTGTGAACCGCACAAAATAGAGCGACGTGCAAAATAGCGCGAGTGATAAACTGCACAAAACAGTGCGACGCGCAAAATAGCGCGAGTGTGAACTGCACAAAACTGTGCGACCCGCAAAATAGCGCGAGTGTGAACTGCACAAAATAGTGCGACGCGCAAAATAGCGCGAGTGTGAACTGCTCAAAACAGTGCGACGCGCAAAATAGTGCGAGTGATAAACTCGAAAAAACAGTGCGACGCGCAAAATAGTGCGAGTGATAAACTCCAAAAAACAGTGCGACGTGCAAAATAGCGCGAGTGTGAACCGCACAAAATAGAACGACGTGCAAAATAGCGCGAGTGATAAACTGCACAAAATAGTGCGACGCGCAAAATAGCGCGAGTGTTAACTGCACAAAACAGTGCGACTCGCAAAATAGCGCAACTGATAAACTGCAAAAAACAGTGCGACGCGCAAAATAGCGCGAGTGTGAACTGCACCAAACAGTACGAAGCGCAAAATAGCGCGAGTGTGATCTGCACAAAACAGTACGACGCGCAAAATAGCGCGAGTGTGAACTGCACAAAACAGTGCGACGGGCAAAATAGCGCGGGTGATAAACTGCAAAAAACAGTGCGACGCGCAAAATAGTGCAAATGTGAACTGCACAAAACAGTAAGAAGCGCAAAATAGCGCGAGTGATAAACTGCAAAAAACAGTACGACGCGCAGAATAGGGCGAGTGATAAACTGCAAAAAACAGTCCGATGCACAAAATAGTGCGAGTGTGAACCGCACAAAACAGAGTGACGTACAAAATAGCGCGAGTGATAAACTCCACAAAACAGTGCGATGCGCAAAATAGCGTGAGGGTGAACTGCACAAAATAGTGCGACGCGCAAAATAGCGCGAGTGATAAACTGTAAAAAACAGTGCGACGTGCAAAATAGCGCGAGTGATAAACTACAAAAAACTGTGCGACGCGGAAAATGGCACGAGTGTGAACTGCACAAAACAGTACAAAGTGCAAAATAGCGCGAGTGATAAACTGCACAAAACAATGCGACGCGCAAAATAGTGCGAGTGATAAACTGCAAAAAACAGTGCGACGCGCAAAATAGCGCGAGTATGAACCGCACAAAATAGCGCGAGTGATAAACTGCACAAAACAGTGCGACGCGCAAAATAGCGCGAGTGTGAACTACACAAAACAGTGCGACGCGCAAAACAGCGCGAGTGTGAACTGCACAAAACTGTGCGACCCGCAAAATAGCGCGAGTGTGAACTGCACAAAATAGTGCGACGCGCAAAATAGTGCGAGTGATAAACTCCAAAAAACAGTGCGACGCGCAAAATAGTGCGAGTGATAAACTCCAAAAAACAGTGCGACGCGCAAAATAGTGCGAGTGATAAACTCCAAAAAACAGTGCGACGCGCAAAATAGCGCGAGTGTGAACCGCACAAAATAGAACGACGTGCAAAATAGCGCGAGTGATAAACTGCACAAAACAGTGCGACGCGCAAAATAGCGGGAGGGTGAATTGCACAAAATAGTGCGACGCGCAAAATAGCGCGAGTGATAAACTGTAAAAAACAGTGCGACGTGCAAAATAGCGCGAGTGATAAACTGCACAAAACTGTGCGACGCGGAAAATAGCACGAGTGTGAACTGCACAAAACAGTACAAAGCGCAAAATAGCGCGAGTGATAAACTGCACAAAACACTGCGACGCGCAAAATAGTGCGAGTGATAAACTGCAAAAAAGTGCGACGCGCAAATAGGCGTGTGTGAACCGCACAAAATAGAGCGACGTGCAAAATAGCGCGAGTGATAAACTGCACAAAATAGTGCGACGCGCAAAATAGCGCGAGTGTGAACTGCACAAAACTGTGCGACCCGCAAAATAGCGCGAGTGTGAACTGCACAAAATAGTGCGACGCGCAAAATAGCGCGAGTGTGAACTGCACAAAACAGTGCGACGCGCAAAATAGTGCGAGTGATAAACTGCAAAAAACAGTGCGACGCGCAAAATAGTGCGAGTGATAAACTCCAAAAAACAGTGCGACGCGCAAAATAGCGCGAGTGTGAACCGCACAAAATAGAACGACGTGCAAAATAGCGCGAGTGATAAACTGCACAAAATAGTGCGACGCGCAAAATAGCGCGAGTGTTAACTACACAAAACAGTGCGACTCGCAAAATAGCGCAACTGATAAACTGCAAAAAACAGTGCGACGCGCAAAATAGCGCGAGTGTGAACTGCACCAAACAGTACGAAGCGCAAAATAGCGCGAGTGTGATCTGCACAAAACAGTACGACGCGCAAAATAGCGCGAGTGTGAACTGCACAAAACAGTACGACGCGCAAAATAGCGCGGGTGATAAACTGCAAAAAACAGTGCGACGCGCAAAATAGTGCAAATGTGAACTGCACAAAACAGTAAGAAGCGCAAAATAGGGCGAGTGATAAACTGCAAAAAACAGTCCGACGCGCAAAATAGCGCGAGTGTGAACCGTACAAAACAGAGCGACGTACAAAATAGCGCGAGTGATAAACTCCACAAAACAGTGCGACGCGCAAAATAGTGTGAGGGTGAACTGCACAAAATAGTGCAACGCGCAAAATAGCGCGAGTGATAAACTGTAAAAAACAGTGCGACGTGCAAAATAGCGCGAGTGATAACTACACAAAACTGTGCGACGCGGAAATGGCACTAGTGTGAACTGCACAAAACAGTACAAAGCGTAAAATAGCGCGAGTGATACACAGCACAAAACAGTGCGACGCGCAAAATAGTGCGAGTGATAAACTGCAAAAAACAATGCGACGTGCAAAATAGCGCGAGTGTGAACCGCACAAAATAGAGCGACGTGCAAAATAGCGCGAGTGATAAACTGCACAAAACAGTGTGACGCGCAAAACAGCGCGAGTGTGAACTGCACAAAACTGTGCGACCCGCAAAATAGCGCGAGTGTGAACTGTACAAAATAGTGCGATGCGCAAAATAGCGAAAGTGTGAACTGCTCAAAACAGTGCGACGCGCAAAATAGTGCGAGTGATAAACTCCAAAAAATAGTGCGACGCGCAAAATAGTGCGAGTGATAAACTCCAAAAAACAGTGCGACGCGCAAAATAGCGCGAGTGTGAACCGCACAAAATAGAACGACGTGCAAAACAGCGCGAGTGATAAACTGCACAAAACAGTGCGACGCGCAAAATAGCGCGAGTGTTAACTGCACAAAACAGTGCGACTCGCAAAATAGCGCAACTGATAAACTGCAAAAAACAGTGCCACGCGCAAAATAGCGCGAGTGTGAACTGCACCAAACAGTACGAAGCGCAAAATAGCGCGAGTGTGATCTGCACAAAACAGTACGACGCGCAAAATAGCGCGAGTGTGAACTGCACAAAACAGTACGACGCGCAAAATAGCGCGGGTGATAAACTGCAAAAAACAGTGCGACGCGCAAAATAGTGCAAATGTGAACTGCACAAAACAGTAAGAAGCGCAAAATAGCGCGAGTGATAAACTGCAAAAAACAGTGCGACGCGCAAAATAGGGCGAGTGATAAACTGCAAAAAATAGTCCGACGCGCAAAATAGCGCGAGTGTGAACCGTACAAAACAGAGCGACGTACAAAATAGCGCGAGTGATAAACTCCACAAAACAGTGCGACGCGCAAAATAGCGTGAGGGTGAACTGCACAAAATAGTGCGACGCGCAAAATAGCGCGAGTGATAAACTGTAAAAAACAGTGCGACGTGCAAAATAGCGCGAGTGATAAACTACACAAAACTGTGCGACGCGGAAAATGGCACGAGTGTGAACTGCACAAAACAGTACAAAGCGCAAAATAGCACGAGTGATAAACAGCACAAAACAGTGCGACGCGCAAAATAGTGCGAGTGATAAACTGCAAAAAACAATGCGACGCGCAAAATAGCGCGAGTGTGAACCGCACAAAATAGAGCGACGTGCAAAATAGCGCGAGTGATAAACTGCACAAAACAGTGCGACGCGCAAAATAGCGCGAGTGTGAACTACACAAAACAGTGCGACGCGCAAAACAGCGCGAGTGTGAACTGCACAAAACTGTGCGACCCGCAAAATAGCGCGAGTGTGAACTGTACAAAATAGTGCGATGCGCAAAATAGCGCGAGTGTGAACTGCTATAAACAGTGCGACGCGCAAAATAGTGCGAGTGATAAACTCCAAAAAACAGTGCGACGCGCAAAATAGTGCGAGTGATAAACTCCAAAAAACAGTGCGACGCGCAAAATAGCGCGAGTGTGAACCGCACAAAATAGAACGACGTGCAAAATAGCGCGAGTGATAAACTGCACAAAACAGTGCGACGCGCAAAATAGCGCGAGTGTTAACTGCACAAAACAGTGCGACTCGCAAAATTGCGCCAGTGATAAATTGCAAAAAACAATGCGACGCGCAAAACAGCGCGAGTGTGAACTGCACCAAACAGTACGAAGCGCAAAATAGCGCGAGTGTGATCTGCACAAAACAGTACGATGCGCAAAATAGCGCGAGTGTGAACTGCACAAAATAGTGCGACGCGCAAAATAGCGCGGGTGATAAACTGCAAAAAACAGTGCGACGCGCAAAATAGTGCAAATGTGAACTGCACAAAACAGTAAGAAGCGCAAAATAGCGCGAGTGATAAACTGCAAAAAACAGTGCGACGCGCAAAATAGGGCGAGTGATAAACTGCAAAAAACAGCCCGACGCGCAAAATAGCGCGAGTGTGAACCGCACAAAACAGAGCGACGTACAAAATAGCGCGAGTGATAAACTCTACAAAACTGTGCGACGCGCAAAATAGCGTGTGGGTGAACTGCACAAAATAGTGCGACGCGCAAAATAGCGCGAGTGATAAACTGTAAAAAACAGTGCGACGTGCAAAATAGTACGAGTGATAAACTGCATAAAACTGTTCGACGCGGAAAATGGCACGAGTGTGAACTGCACAAAACAGTACAAAGCGCAAAATAGCGCGAGTGATAAACTGCACAAAACAGTGCGACGCGCAAAATAGTGCGAGTGACAAACTGCAAAAAACAGTGCGACGCGCAAAATAGCGCGAGTGTGAACCGCACAAAATAGAGCGACGTGCAAAATAGCGCGAGTGATAAACTGCACGAAATAGTGCGACGCGCAAAATAGCGCGAGTGTGAACTGCACAAAATAGTGCGACGCGCAAAATAGCGCGAGTGTGAACTGCACAAAACTGTGCGACCCGCAAAATAGCGCGAGTGTGAACTGCACAAAATAGTGCGACGCGCAAAATAGCGCGAGTGTGAACTGCTCAAAACAGTGCGACGCGCAAAATAGTGCGAGTGAAAAACTCCAAAAAACAGTGCGACGCGCAAAATAGTGCGAGTGATAAACTGCAAAAAACAGTGCGACGCGCAAAATAGCGCGAGTGTGAACTGCACAAAACAGTGCAACGCGCAAAATAGCGCGAGTGTGAACTGCACAAAACAGTGCGACGCGCAAAATAGTGGCGAGTGACAAACTCCAATAACATGCGACGCGCAAAATAGTGCGAGTGTGAACTGCACAAAACAGTGCACGTGCAAAATAGCGCGAGTGTGAACTGCACAAACATGCGACGCGTAAAATAGTGCGAGTGACAAACTGCAAAAAACAGTGCGCGCAAAATAGCGCGAGTGTGAACTGCACAAACAGTGCGACGCCAAAATTGGGCGAGTGATAACTGCACAAACATTGCTACGCGTAAAATAGCGAGAGTGTGAACTGCACAAAATAGTGCGGCGCGCAAAATAGCGCGAGTGATAAACTGAACAAAACAACGCGATGCGCAAAATAGTGCGAGTGATAAACTCCAAAAAACAATGCGACGCGCAAAATAGCGCGAGTGTGAACTGCACAAAATAGTGCAACGCGCAAAATAGCGCGAGTGTGAACTGCACAAAACAGTGCGACGCGCAAAATAGTGCGAGTGACAAACTCCAAAAAACTGTGCGACGTGCAAAATAGTGCGAGTGTGAACTGCACAAAACAGTGCGACGTGCAAAATAGCGCGAGTGTGAACTGCACAAAACAGTGCGACGCGCAAAATAGTGCGAGTGACAAACTCCAAAAAATAGTGCGACGCGCAAAATAGCGTGAGTGTGAACTGCACAAAACAGTGCGACGCGCAAAATTACGCGAGTTATAAACTGCACAAAACATTGCAACGCGTAAAATAACGCGAGTGTGAACTGCAAAAAACAGTGCGGCGCGCAAAATAGCGCGAGTGATAAACTGCCCAAAACAGTGCGACGCGTAAAATTATGCGAGTGTTAAACTCCAAAAAACAGTGCGACGCGCAAAATAGCGCGAGTGTGAACTGCACAAAACAGTGCGACGCGCAAAATAGCGCGTGTGTGAACTGCACAAAATAGTGCGACGCGCAAAATAGCGCGAGTGTGAACTGCACAAAACAGTGCGACGCACAAAATTGTACGAGTTATAACCTCCAAAAAACAGTGCGACGCGCAAAATAGTGCGAGTGATAAACTCCAAAAAACAGTGCGACGCGCAAAATAGCGCGAGTGTGAACCGCACAAAATAGAACGACGTGCAAAACAGCGCGTGTGTGAACTGCACAAAATAGTGCGACGCGCAAAATAGCGCGAGTGTGAACTGCACAAAACAGTGCGACGCGCAAAATTGTACGAGTTATAACCTCCAAAAAACAGTGCGACGCGCAAAATAGTGCGAGTGATAAACTCCAAAAAACAGTGCGACGCGCAAAATAGCGCTAGTGTGAACTGCACAAAACAGTGCGACGCGCAAAATTGCGCGAGTGATAAACTGCACAAAACATTGCGACGTGTAAAATAGCGCGAGTGTGAACTGCAGAAAACAGTGCGGCGCGCAAAATTGCGCGAGTGATAAACTGCACAAAACGGTGCGACGTGCAAAATTGTGCGAGTGATAAACTCCACAAAACAGTGCGACGCGCAAAATAGCGCGATTGGGAACTGCACAAAACAGTGCGACGCGCAAAATAGCGCGAGTGTGAACTGCACAAAACAGTGGGACGCGCAAAATAGTGCGAGTGATAACTCCAAAAAACAGTGCGACGCGCAAAATAGTGCGAGTGATAAAATCCAAAAAATTGTGCGACGCGCAAAATAGCGCGAGTGCGAACTGCACAAAACAGTGCGACGCGCAAAATAGCGCGAGTGTGAACTGCACAAAACAGTGCGACGCGCAAAATAGTGCGAGTGACAAACTCCAAAAAACAGTGCGACGCGCAAAATAGCGCGATTGTGAACTGCACAAAACAGTGCGAAGCGCAAAATAGTGCGAAGTGTGAACTGCACAAAACAGTGCGACGCGCAAAATAGCGCGAGTGATAAACTACAAAAAACAGTGCGACGCGCAAAATATTGCGAGTGTGAACTGCACAAAACAGTGCGACGCGCAAAATTGCGCTGTTGTGAACTGCACTAAACAGTGCGACGCGCAAAATAGCGCGAGTGATAAATTGCACAGAACAGTGCGACGCGCAAAATAGCGCGAGTGTGAACTGCACAAACACAGTGCGATGCGCAAAATAGTGCGATTGTGAACTGCAAAATACAGTGCGACGCACAAAATAGCACGAGCGTGAACTGCACAAAACAGTACGAAGCGCAAAATAGCGCGAGTGATAAACTGCACGAAATAGTGCGACCTGCAAAATAGTGCAAGTGACAAACTGCAAAAAACAGTGCGACGCGCAAAATAGCGCGAGTGTGCACCGCACAAAACAGAGCGACGCGCAGAATAGCTCGAGTGATAAACTGGACAAAACAGTGCGATGCGAAAAATAGCGCGAGTGTGACCTGCACAAAACGGTGCGACCCGCAAAATAGCCCGAGTGTGAACTGTACAAAACAGTGCGACGCACAAAATAGCGCGAGTGTGAACTGCACAAAACAGTGCGACGCGCAAAACTGTACGAGTGATAAACTCCAAAAAACAGTGCGACGCGCAAAATAGTGCGAGTGATAAACTCCAAAAAACAGTGTGACGCGCAAAATAGCGCGAGTGTGAACTGCACAAAACAGTGCGACGCGCAAAATAGTGCGAGTGACAAACTGCAAAAAATAGTGCGACGCGCAAAATAGCGCGAGTGTGAACCGCACAAAACAGTGCGACGCGCAAAATTGCGCGAGTGATAAACTGCACTAAACATTGCGACGCGTAAAATAGCGCGAGTGTGAACTGCACAAAATAGTGCAGCGCGCAAAATAGCGTGAGTGATAAACTGCACAAAACAGTGTGACGCGCAAAATAGCGCGAGTGTGAACTGCACAAAACAGTCCAACGCGCAAAATAGCGCGAGTGTGAACTGTACAAAACAGTGTGACGCGCAAAATAGTGCGAGTGAGAAACTCCAAAAAACTGTGCGACACGCAAAATAGCGCGAGTGTGAACTGCACAAAACAGTGCGACGTGCAAAATAGCGCCAGTGTGAACTGCACAAAACAGTGCGACGCGCAAAATAGTGCCAGTGACAAACTCCAAAAAACAGTGCGACGCGCAAAATAGCGTGAGTGTGAACTGCTCAAAACAGTGCAACTCGCAAAATTGCGCGAGTGATAAACTGCACAAAACAGTGCGGCGCACAAAATAGCGCGAGTGATAAAATGCACAAAACGGTGCGACGCGCAAAATAGTGCGAGTGATAAACTCGAAAAAATCGTGCGACGCGCAAAATAGCGCGAGTGTGAACTGCACAAAACAGGGCGACGCGCAAAATAGCGCAAGAGTGAACTGTACAAAATAGTACGACGCGCAAAATAGCGCGAGCGTGAACTGCACAAAATAGTGCGACGCGCAAAATAGCGTGAGTGTAAACTGCACAAAACAGTGCGACGCGCAAAATTGTACGAGTGATAACCTCCAAAAAATAGTGCGACGCGCAAAATAGTGCGAATGATAAACTCCAAAAAATAGTGCGACGCGCAAAATAGCGCGAGTGTGAACTGCACAAAATAGTGCGAGGCGCAAAATTGCGCGAGTGATAAACTGCACAAAACATTGCGATGCGTAAAATAGCGCGAGTGTGAACTCCACAAAATAGTGCGGTGCGCAAAATAGCGCGAGTGATAAACTGCACAAAACAGTGCGACGCGCAAAATTGTGCGAGTGACAAACTCCAAAAAACAGTGCGACGCACAAAATAGCGTGAGTGTGAACTGCACAAAACAGTGCGACGCGCAAAATTGCGCGAGTGATAAACTGCACAAAACATTGCGACGCGTAAAATAGCGCGAGTGTGAACTGCACAAAACAGTGCGGCGCACAAAATAGCGCGAGTGATAAACTGCACAAAACAGTGCGACGTGCAAAATAGTGCGAGTGATAAACTCCAAAAAACAGTGCGACGCGCAAAATAGCGCGAGTGTGAACTGCACAAAACTGTGCGACACGCAAAATAGCGCGAGTGTGAACTGCACAAAATAGTGCAACGCGCAAAATAGCGCGAGTGTGAACTGCTCAAAACAGTGCGACGCGCAAAATAGCGCGGGTGATAAACTGCAAAAAACAGTGCGACGTGCAAAATAGTGCGAGTGATAAACTCTAAAAAACAGTGCGACGCGCAAAATAACGCGAGTGTGAACTGCACAAAACAGTGCGACACGCAAAATTGCGCGAGCGATAAACTGCAGAAAACATTGCGACGCATAAAATAGCGCGAGTGTGAACTGCACAAAACAGTGCGACGCGCAACTGCACAAAATAGTGCGACGCGCAAAATAGCGCGAGTGTGAACTGCACAAAACAGTGCGACGCGCAAAATAGTACAAGTGTGAACTGTACAAAACAGTACAAAGCGCAAAATAGCGCGAGTGATAAACTGCACAAAACAGTGCGACGCGCAAAATAGTGCAAGTGATAAACTGCAAAAAACAGTGCGACGCGCAAAATAGCGCGAGTGTGAACCGCAAAAAATAGAGCGACGTGCAAAATAGTGCAAGTGATAAACTGCAAAAAACAGTGCGACGCGCAAAATAACGCGAGTGTTAACTGCACAAAACAGTGCGACTCGCAAAATAGCGCAAGTGATAAACTGCAAAAAACAGTGCGACGGGCAAAATACCGAGAGTGTGAACTGCACAAAACAGTACCAAGCGCAAAATAGCGCGAGTGTGATCTGCACAAAACAGTACGACGCGCAAAATAGCGCGAGTGTGAACTGCACAAAACAGTGCGACGCGCAAAATAGCGCGGGTGATAAACTGCAAAAAACAGTGCGACGCGCAAAATAGTGCAAATGTGAACTGTACAAAACAATAAGAAGCGCAAAATAGCGCGAGTGATAAACTGCAAAAAACAGTGCGACGCGCAAAATAGGGCGAGTGATAAACTGCAAAAAACAGTCCGACGCGCAAAATAGCGCGAGTGTGAACCGCACAAAACAGAGCGACGTACAAAATAGCGCGAGTGATAAACTCCACAAAACAGTGCGACGCGCAAAATAACGTGAGGGTGAACTGCACAAAACAGTGCGACGCGCAAAATAGCGCGAGTGATAAACTGTAAAAAACAGTGCGACGTGCAAAATAGCGCGAGTGATAAACGGCACAAAACTGTGTGACGCGCAAAATAGCACGAGTGTGAACTGGACAAAACAGTGCGTCGCGCAAAATAGCGCGACTGTGAACTGCAAAAAACAGTGCGACGCGAAAAATAGCACGAGTGTGAACTGCACAAAACAGTACAAAGCGCAGAATAGCACGAGTGATAAACTGCGCAAAACAGTGTGACGCGCAAAATAGTGCAAGTGATAAACTGCAAAAAACAGTGTGACGCGCAAAATAGCGCGAGTGTGAACCGCACAAAATAGAGCGACGTCCAAAATAGCGCGAGTGATAAACTGCACAAAACAGTGCGATGCGCAAAATAGCGCGAGTGTTAACTGCACAAAACAGTGCGACTCGCAAAATAGCGCAAGTGATAAACTGCAAAAAACAGTGCGACGCGCAAAATAGCGCAAGTGTGAACTGCACAAAACAGTACGAAGCGCAAAATAGCGCGAGCGTGATCCGCACAAAACAGTGCGACGCACAAAATAGCGCGAGTGTGAACTGCACAAAACAGTGCGACGTGCAAAATAGTGCGAGTGACAAACTGCAAAAAACAGTGCGACGCACAAAATAGCGCTAGTGTGAACTGGACAAAACAGTGCGACACGCAAAATTGGGCGAGTGATAAACTGCACAAAACATTGCGACGCGTAAAATAGCGCGAGTGTGAACTGCACAAAATAGTGCGGCGCGCAAAATAGCGCGAGTGATAAACTGCGCAAAACAGTACGACGCGCAAAATAGTGCGAGTGATAAACTCCAAAAAAAGTGCGACGCGCAAAATAGCGCGAGTGTGAACTGCACAAAACAGTGCAACGCGCAAAATAGCGTGAGTGTGAACTGCGCAAAACAGTGCGACGCGCAAAATAGTGCGAGTGACAAACTCCAAAAAACTGTGCGACGCGCAAAATAGTGCGAGTGTGAACTGCACAAAACAGTGCGACGTGCAAAATAGCGCGATTGTGAACTGCACAAAACAGTGCGACGCGTAAAACAGTGTGAGTGACAAACTGTAAAAAACAGTGCGACGCGCAAAATAGCGCGAGTGGGAACTGCACAAAACAGTGCGACGCGCAAAATTGGGCGAGTGATAAACTGCACAAAACATTGCGACGCGTAAAATAGCGCGAGTGTGAACTGCACAAAATAGTGCGGCGCGCAAAATAGCGCGAGTGATAAACTGCACAAAACAGTGCGACGCGCAAAATAGTGCGAGTGATAAACTCCAAAAAATAGTGCGACGCGCAAAATAGCGCGAGTGTGAACTGCACAAAACAGTGCAATGCGCAAAATAGGGCGAGTGTGAACTGCACAAAACAGTGCGACGCGTAAAATAGTGCGAGTGACAAACTCCAAAAAACTGTGCGACGCGCAAAATAGTGCGAGTGTGAACTGCACAAAACAGTGCGACGTGCAAAATAGCGCGAGTGTGAACTGCACAAAACAGTGCGTCGCGCAAAATAGTGCGAGTGACAAACTCCAAAAAACAGTGCGACGCGTAATAGCGCGAGTGTGAACTCCACAAAACAGTGCGACGCGCAAAATAGCGCGTGTGTGAACTACACAAAATAGTGCGACGCGCAAAATAGCGCGAGTGTGAATTGCACAAAATAGTGCGACGCCCAAAATAGCGCGAGTGTGAATTGCACAAAACAGTGCGACGCGCAAAATTTTATGAGTGATATCCTCCAAAAAACAGTGCGACGCGCAAAATAGTGCGAGTGGTAAACTCCAAAAAACAGTGCGACGCGCAAAATAGCGCGAGTGTGAACTGCACAAAACAGTGCGACGCGCAAAATTGCGCGAGTGATAAACTGCACAAAACAGTGCGATGCGCAAAATTGTGTGAGTGATAAACTCCACAAAACAGTGCGACGCGCAAAATAGCGAGAGCGTGAACTACACAAAACAGTGCGATGCGCAAAATAGCGCGAGTGATAAACTGCAAAAAATAGTGCTACGCGCAAAATAGCGCGAATGTGAACTGCAAAAAACAGTGCGATGCGCAAAATAGCGCCAGTGTAAACTGCACAAAACAGTACGAAGCGCAAAATAGCGCGTGTGATAAACTGCACAAAACTGTGCGACGCGCAAAATAAGGCGAGTGATAAACTGCAAAAAACAGTGCGACGCGCAAAATAGCGCGAGTGTGAACCGCACAAAACAGAGCGACGTGCAAAATAGCGCGATTGATAAACTACACAAAACAGTGCGACGCGCAAAATAGCGCGAGTGAACTGCACAAAACTGTGCGACGCGCAAAATACGCGGGTGATAAACTGCAAAAAATAGTGCGACGAGCAAAATAGCGCAAGTGTGAACTGCACAAAACAGTACGAAGCACAAAATAGCGCGAGTGATAAACTGCACAAAACAGTGCGACGCGCAAAATAGCGCGAGTGATAAACTGCAAAAAACAGTGCGACGCGCAAAATAGCTTGAGTGTGAACCGCACAAAATAGAGCGACGTGCAAAATAGCGCAATTGATAAACTGCACAGAACAGTGCGACGCGCAAAATAGCGCGAGTGTGAACTGCACAAAACAGTGCGACGCGCAAAATAGCGCGAGTGTGAACTGCACAAAATAGTGCGACGCGCAAAATAGCGCGACGCGCAAAATAGCGCGAGTGTGAACTGCACAAAACAGTGCGACGCGCAAAATAGCGCGAGTGTAAACTGCACAAAACAGTGCGACGCGCAAAATAGCGCGAGTGATAAACTGCACAAAACTGTGCGATGCGCAAAATAAGGCGAGTGATAAACTGCAAAAAACAGTGCGACGCGCAAAATAGCGCGAGTGTGAACCGCACAAAACAGAGCGACGTGCAAAATAGCGCGATTGATAAACTACACAAAACAGTGCGACGCGCAAAATAGCGCGAGTGATAAACTGCACAAAACAGTGCGACGCGCAAAATACGCGGGTGATAAACTGCAAAAAACAGTGCGACGAGCAAAATAGCGTAAGTGTGAACTGCACAAAACAGTACGAAGCACAAAATAGCGCGAGTGATAAACTGCACAAAACAGTGCGACGCGCAAAATGCGCGAGTGATAAACTGCAAAAAACAGTGCGACGCGCAAAATAGCTTGAGTGTGAACCGCACAAAATAGAGCGACGTGCAAAATAGCGCAATTGATAAACTGCACAAAACAGTGCGACGCGCAAAGTACGCGAGTGTGAACTGCACAAAACAGTGCGACGCGCAAAATAGCGCGAGTGTGAACTGCACAAAATAGTGCGACGCGCAAAATAGCGCGATTGTGAACTGCAAAAAACAGTGTGACGCGCAAAATAGGACGAGTGTGAACTGCACAAAACAGTACGAAGCGCAAAATGGCACGAGTGATAAACTGCACAAAACAGTGTGACGCGCAAAATAGTGCGAGTGATAAGCTGAAAAAAACCGTGCGACGCGCAAAATGGCGTGAGTGTGAACCGCACAAAACAGAGCGACACGCAGAATAGCGCGAGTGATAAACTGCACAAAATAGTGCGACGTGCAAAATAGCGCGAGTGATTAACTGCAGAAAACAGTGCGACGCGCAAAATAGCGCGAGTGTGAACTGCACAAAAGAAGGTGTTGCGCAAAATAGCGCGAGTGATAAACTTCAAAAAACAGTGCGACGCGCAAAATAGTGCGAGTGTGATCTGCACAAAATAGTGCGACGCGCAAAATAGCGCGAGTGTGAACTGCACAAAACAGTGCGACTCGTAAAATAGTGTGAGTGATGAACTGCAAAAAACAGTGCGACGCGCAAAATAGTGCGAGTGATAAACTCCAAAAAAAAGTGTGACGCGCAAAATAGCGCGATTGTGAACTGCACAAAATAGTGCGACGCGCAAAATTGCGAGAGTGATAAACTGCACAAAACATTGCGACGCGTAAAATAGCGCGAGTGTGAACTGCTCAAAACTGTGCGACGCGCAAAATAGCGCGAGTGCGAACTCCACAAAACAGTGCGACGCGCAAAATAGTACGAAGTGTGAACTGCACAAAACAGTGCGACGCGCAAAATAGTTCGAAGTGTGAACTGCACAAAACAGTGCGACGCGCAAAATAGCGCAAGTGATAAACTGCAACAAACAGTGCGACGCGCAAAATAGCGCGAGTGTGAACTGCACAAAACAGTGCGACGCGCAAAATAGCGCGATTGTGAACTGCACAAAACAGTACGAAGCGCAAAATAGCGCGAGTGATAAACTGCACAAAACAGTGCGACGCGCAAAATAGTGCCAGTGATAAACTGCAAAAAACAGTGCGACGCACAAAATAGCGCGAGTGTGAACCGCACAAAACAGAGCGACGTGCAAAACTGCGCGATTGATAAACTGTAAAAAATAGTGCGACGCGCAAAATAGCGCGAGTGTGAACTGCACAAAACAGTTCGACGCGCAAAATTGCGCGAGTGATAAACTGAACAAAACAGTGCGACGCGCAAAATAGCGCGAGTGTGAACTGCACAAAACAGTGCGACGTACAAAATAGCTTGATTGTGAACTGCAAAAAATAGTGCGACGTGCAAAATAGCACGAGTGTGAACTGCACAAAGTAGTACGAAGCGCAAAATAGCGCGAGTGATAAACTGCACAAAACAGAGCGACGCGCAAAATAGCGCGAGTGATAAACTGCACAAAACAGTGCGATGCGCAAAATAGTGCGAGTGATAAACTGCACAAAACAATGCGACGCGCAAAATAGCACGAGTGTGAACTGCACAAAACAGTGCGACGTGCAAAATAGCGCGAGTGATAAACTGCAGAAAACAGTGCGACGCGCAAAATAGCGCGAGTGTGAACTGCACAAAAGAAGGTGATGCGCAAAATAGCGCGAGTGTGAACTGTACAAAACAGTGCGACGCGCAAAATTGTGTGAGTGATAAACTGCAAAAAACAGTGCGACGCGCAAAATAGCGCGACTGTGAACTGCACAAAACAATGCGACGCGCAAAATTGCGCGAGTGATAAACTGCACAAAACATTGCGATGCGTAAAATAGCGCGAGTGTGAACTGCACAAAACAGTGCGACGCGTAAAATAGCGCCAGTGTGAACTGCACAAAACAGTGCAACGCGCAAAATACCGCGAGTGCGAACTGCACAAAACAGTGCGAAGCCCAAAATAGTACGAAGTGTGAACTGCACAAAACAGTGCGACGCGCAAAATAGCGCAAGTGATAAACTCCAAAAAATAGTGCGACGCGCAAAGTAGCGCGAGTGTGAACTGCACAAAACAGTGCGACGCGCAAAATAGCGCGATTGTGAACTGCACAAAACAGTACGAAGCGCAAAATAGCGCGAGTGATAAACTGCACAAAACAGTGCGACGCGCAAAATAGTGCGAGTGATAAACTGCAAAAAACAGTGCGACGCGCAAAATAGCGCGACTGTGAACCGCACAAAACAGAGCGACGTGCAAAATAGCGCGAGTGATAAACTGCACAAAACCGTGCGACGCGCCAAATAGCGCGAGTCTGAACTGCACAAAACAGTGCGATGCGCAAAATAGCGCGAGTGTGAACTGCACCAAACAGTGCGACGCGCAAAATAGCACAAGTGATAAACTGCCCAAAACAGTGCGACGCGCAAAATAGCACGAGTGATAAACTGCACAAAACAGTGCGACGGGAAAAATAGCGCGAGTGTGAACTGAGCAAAACAGTGCGACGCGCAAAATAGTGCGAGTGTGAACTGCACAAAACAGTGCGACGCGCAAAACAGCGCGAGTGTGAACGGCACAAAACAAGGTGATGCGCAAAATAGCGCGAGTGATAAACTTCAAAAAACAGTGCGACGCGAAAAATAGGGCGAGTGTGAACTGCACAAAATAGCGCAACGTGCAAAATAGCGCGAGTGTGAACTGCACAAAATAGTGCGACGTGCAAAATAGCGCGAGTGTGAACTGCACAAAACAGAGCGACCCGCAAAATAGCGCGGGTGATAAACTGCAAAAAACAGTGCGACGTGAAAAATAACGCAAGTGTGAACTGCACAAAACAGTACGAAGCGCAAAATAGCGCGAGTAATAAACTGCACAAAACAGTGCGACGCGCAAAATAGTGCGAGTGATAAACTGCAAAAAACAGTGCAACGCCCAAAATAGCGCTAGTGTGAACCGCACAAAACAGAGCGACGTGCAAAATAGCGCGAGTGATAAACTGCAAAAAACAGTGCGACGAGCAAAATAGCGCGAGTGTTAACTGCAGAAAACAGTGCGACTCGCAAAATAGCGCGAGTGATAAACTGCAAAAAATAGTGCGACGCGCAAAATAGCGCGAGTGTGAACTGCACAAAACAGTACGAAGCGCAAAATAGCGCGAGTGTGATCTGCACAAAACAGTGCGACGCGCAAAATAGCGCGAGTGTGAACTGCACAAAACAGTGCGACGCGCAAAATAGTGTGAACTGCACAAAACAGAGCGACGTGCAAAATAGCGCGAGTGATAAACTGCAGAAAACAGTGCGACGCGCAAAATAGCGCGAGTGTGAATTGCACAAAAGAAGGTGATGCGCAAAATAGCACGAGTGATAAACTTCAAAAAACAGTGCGACGCGCAAAATAGTGCGAGTGTGAACTGCACAAAATAGTGCGACGCGCAAAATAGAGCGAGTGTGAACTGCACAAAACAGTGCGACGCGCAAAATAGCGCGAGTGATAAACTGCACAAAACAGTGCGACGCGCAAAATAGCGCGAATGTGAACTGCAAAAAACAGTGCGCCGCGCAAAATAGTGCCAGTGTAAACTGCACAAAATGGTACGAAGCGCAAAATAGTGCGCGTGACAAACTGCACAAAACAGTGCGACACGCAAAATAGCGCGAGTGTGAACTGCATAAAGCAGTGCGACGCGTAAAATAACGCGATTGTGAACTGCAAAAAACAGTGCAACGCGCAAAATAGCACGAGTGTGAACTGCACAAAATAGTACGAAGCGCAAAATAGCGCGAGTGATAAACTGCACAAAACAGTGCGACGCGCAAAATAGTGCGAGTGATAAACTGTAAAAAACAGTGCGACGCGTAAAATAGCGTGAGTGTGAGCCGCACAAACTAGAGCGACGCGCAAAATAGCGCGAGTGATAAACTGCACAAAACAGTGCGACGCGCAAAATAGTGCGAGTGATAAACTGCACAAAACAATGCGACGCGCAAAATAGCACGAGTGTGAACTGCCCAAAACAGTGCGACGTGCAAAATAGCGCGAGTGATAAACTGCAGAAAACAGTGCCACGCGCAAAATAGCGCGAGTGTGAACTGCACAAAAGAATGTGAGGCGCAAAATAGCGCGAGTGATAAACTTCAAAAAATAGTGCGACGCGCAAAATTGTGCGAGTGTGAACTGCACAAAATAGTGCGACGCGCAAAATAGCGCGAGTGTGACCTGCACAAAACAGTGCGACGCGCAAAATAGCGCGAGTGATAAACTGCACAAAACAGTGCGACGCGGAAAAAAGTGCGAGTGATAAACTGCAAAAAATAGTGCGACGCGCAAAATAGCGCGACAGTGAACCGCACAAAACAGAGCGACATGCAAAATAGCGCGAGTGATAAACTGCACAAAACCGTGCGACGCGCCAAATAGCGGGAGTGTGAACTGCACAAAACAGTGCGATGCGCAAAATAGCGCGAGTGTGAACTGCACCAAACAGTGCGACGCGCAAAATAGCACAAGTGATAAACTGCCCAAAACAGTGCGACGCGCAAAATAGCACGAGTGATAAACTGCACAAAACAGTGCGACCGGCAAAATATCGCGAGTGCGAACTGAGCAAAACAGTGCGACGCGCAAAATAGTGCGAGTGTGAACTGCACAAAACAGTGCAACGCGCAAAACAGCGCGAGTGTGAACGGCACAAAACAAGGTGATGCGCAAAATAGCGCGAGTGATAAACTTCAAAAAACAGTGCGACGCGAAAAATAGTGCGAGTGTGAACTGCACAAAATAGTGCGACGTGCAAAATGGCGCGAGTGTGAACTGCACAAAATAGTGCGACGTGCAAAATAGCGCGAGTGTGAACTGCACAAAACAGAGCGACCCGCAAAATAGCGCGGGTGATAAACTGCAAAAAACAGTGCGACGCGAAAAATAACGCAAGTGTGAACTGCACAAAACAGTACGAAGCGCAAAATAGCGCGAGTAATAAACTGCACAAAACAGTGCGACGCGCAAAATAGTGCGAGTGATAAACTGCAAAAAACAGTGCAACGCCCAAAATAGCGCTAGTGTGAACCGCACAAAACAGAGCGACGTGCAAAATAGCGCGAGTGATAAACTGCAGAAAACAGTGCGACGCGCAAAATAGCGCGAGTGTTAACTGCACAAAACAGTGCGACTAGCAAAATAGCACGAGTGATAAACTGCAAAAAATAGTGCGACGCGCAAAATAGCGCGAGTGTGAACTGCACAAAACAGTACGAAGCGCAAAATAGCACGAGTGTGAACTGCACAAAACAGTGCGACGCGCAAAATAACGCGATTGTGAACTGGAAAAAACAGTGCGACGCGCAAAATAGTGTGAACTGCACAAAATAGAGCGACGTGCAAAATAGCGCGAGTGATAAACTGCAGAAAACAGTGCGACGCGAAAAATAGCGCGAGTGTGAACTGCACAAAAGAAGGTGATGCGCAAAATAGCACGAGTGATAAACTTCAAAAAACAGTGCGACGCGCAAAATAGTGCGAGTGTGAACTGCACAAAATAGTGCGACGCGCAAAATAGAGCGAGTGTGAACTGCACAAAACAGTGCGATGCGCAAAATAGCGCGAGTGATAAACTGCACAAAACAGTGCGACGCGCAAAATAGCGCGAATGTGAACTGCAAAAAACAGTGCGACGCGCAAAATAGTGCTAGTGTAAACTGCACAAACCGGTACGAAGCGCAAAATAACGCGCGTGACAAACTGCACAAAACAGTGCGACGCGCAAAATAGCGCGAGTGTGAACTACATAAAGCAGTGCGACGCGCAAAATAGCGTGATTGTGAACTGTAAAAAACAGTGCAACGCGCAAAATAGCACGAGTGTGAACTGCACAAAATAGTACGAAGCGTAAAATAGCGCGAGTGATAAACTGCACAAAACAGTGCGACGCGCAAAATAGTGCGAGTGATAAACTACAAAAACAATGCGACGCGCAAAATAGCACGAGTGTGAAGTGCACAAAACAGTGCGACGTGCAAAATAGCGCGAGTGATAAACTGCAGAAAACAGTGCGACGCGCAAAATAGGCGAGTGATAAACTGCATAAAACAATGCGACGCGCAAAATAGCACGAGTGTGAACTGCACAAAACAGTGCGACGTGCAAAATAGCGTGAGTGATAAACTGCAATGAAAACGTGCCACGCGCAAAATAGCAACGAGTGTGAACTGCACAAAAGAAAGTGAGGCGCAAAATTATGCGCGAGTGATAAACTTCAAAAAACAGTGCGACGCGCAAAATTGTGCGACTGTGACTGCACAAAATAGTCGACGCGCAAAATAGCGCGAGTGTGACCTGCACAAAAACGTGCGACGCGCAAAATAGTTCGAAGTGTGAACTGCACAAAACAGTGCGACGCGCAAAATAGCGCAAGTGATAAACTCCAAAAAACAGTGCCACGCGCAAAATAGCGCGAGTGTGAACCGCAGAAAACAGAGCGACGGGCAAAATAGCGCGAGTGATAAACTGCACAAAACAGTGCGACGCGCAAAATAGCGCAAGTGTGAACTGCCCCAAACAGTGCGACGCGCAAAATAGCGTGAGTGATAAACTGCCCAAAACAGTGCGACGCGCAAAATAGCACGAGTGATAAACTGTACAAAACAGTGTCACGGGCAAAATAGCGCGAGTGTGAACTGAACAAAACAGTGCGACGCGCAAAATAGTGCGAGTGTGAACTGCACAAAACAGTGCGACGCGCAAAATAGCGCGAGAGTGAACGGCACCAAAACAAGGCGTGCGGCAAATAGTGCGAGTGATAGATTTCAAAAAAGTGCGACGCGAAAATAGTGCGAGTTGAACTGCACAAAACAGTGCGACGCGCAAAATAGCGATGTGAACTGCACAAAACAGTGCGACGCGCAAAATAGCGCGAGTGTGAACTGCACAAAACAGAGCGACCCACAAAATAGCACGGGTGATAAACTGCAAAAAATAGTGCGACGCGCAAAATAGCGCAAGTGTGAACTGCACAAAACAGTACGAAGCGCAAAATAGCGCGAGTGATAAACTGCACAAAACAGTGCGATGCGCAAAATAGTGCGAGTGATAAACAACAAAAACAGTGCGACGCGCAAAATAGGGCTAGTGTGAACCGCACAAAATAGAGCGACATGCAAAATAGCGCGAGTGATAAACTGCAGAAAACAGTGCGACGCGCAAAATAGCGCGAGTGTGAACTGCACAAAAGAAGGTGATGCGCAAAATAGCGCGAGTGATAAACTTCAAAAAACAGTGCGACGCGCAAAATAGTGCGAGTGTAAACTGCACAAAATAGTGCGACGCGCAAAATAGGGCGAGTGTGAACTGCACAGAACAGTGTGACCCGCAAAATAGCGCGGGTGATAAAATGCACAAAACAGTGCGACGCGCAAAATAGCGCGAATGTGAACTGCAAAAAACAGTGCGACGCGCAAAATAGCGCCAGTGTATACTGCACAAAACAGTACGAAGCGCAAAATAGCGCGCGTGATAAACTGCACAAAACAGTGCGACGTGCAAAATTGTGCGAGTGATAAACTGCAAAAAACCGTGCGACGCACAAAATAGCGCGAAGGTGAACTGCACAAAACAGAGCGACATGCAAAATAGCGCGATTGATAACCTGCCCACAAAAAGTACGACGCGCAAAATAGCGAGAGCGTGAACTACACAAAACAGTGCGATGCGACAAAATAGCGCGAGTGATAAACTGCACAAAACAGTGCGACGCGCAAAATAGCGCGAGTGTGAACTGCACAAAACAGTGCGACGTGCAAAATAGCGCTAGTGTCAACCGAGTGATAAACTGTAAAAAACATTGCGACGCCTAAAATAGCGTAAGTGTGAATTGCACAAAACAGTACGAAGCGCAAAATAGCGCGAGTGATAAACTGCACAAAATAGTGCGACGCGCAAAATAGTGCCTGTGATAAACAGTAAAAAACTGTGCGACGCGCAAAATAGCGCGAGTGTGAACCGCACAAAACAGAGCGACGCGCAAAATAGAGCGAGTGATAAACTGTACAAAACAGTGCGACGTGCAAAATAGTGCAAGTGATAAACTGCACAAAACAATGCGACGCGCAAAATAGCCCGAGTGTGAACTGCACAAAACAGTGCGACGTGTAAAATAGCGCGAGTGATAAACTGCAGAAAACAGTGCGACGCGCAAAATAGCGCGAGTGTGAACTGCACAAAAGAAGGTGAGGCGCAAAATAGCGCGAGTGATAAACTTCAAAAAATAGTACGACGCGCAAAATAGGGCGAGTGTGAACTGCACAAAATAGTGCGATGCGCAAAATAGCGCGAGTGTGTACTGCACAAAACAGTGCGACGCGCAAAATAGCGCGAGTGTGAACTGCACCAAACAGTGCTACGCGCAAAATAGCGTGAGTGATAAACTGCCCAAAACAGTGCGACGCGCAAAATAGCACGAGTGATAAACTGGACAAAACAGTGCCACGGGCAAAATAGCGCGGGTGTGAACTGAACAAAACAGTGCGACGCGCAAAATAGTGCGAGTGTGAACTGCACAAAACAGTGCGACGCGCAAAATAGCGCTAGTGTGAACCGCACAAAATAGAGTGACGTGCAAAATAGCGCGAGTGATAAACTACAGAAAACATTGCGACGCGCAAAATAGCGCGAGTGTGAACTGCAAAATAGCGCGAGTGATGAACTGCACAAAACAGTGCGACGCGCAAAATAGCGCGAGTGTGAACCGCACAAAATAGAGCGACGTGCAAAATAGCACAATTGATAAACAGCACAAAACAGTGCGACGCGCAAAATAGCGCGAGTGTGAATTGCACAAAACAGTGCGACGCGCAAAATAGCGCGAGTGATAAACTGCACAAAACAGTGCGAGGCGCAAAATAGCGCGAGTGTGAACTGCACAAAACAGTGCGACGCGCAAAATAGCACGAGTGTGAACTGCACAAAACAGTGCGACGCGGAAAATAGCGCTATTGTGAACTGCAAAAAACAGTGCAACGCGCAAAATAGCACGAGTGTGAACTGCACAAAATAGTACGAAGCGCAAAACAGCGCAAGTGATAAACTGCACAAAACAGTACAACGCGCAAAATAGCGCGAGTGATAAACTGCGAAAAACATGCGACGCGCAAAATAGCGCGAGTGATAAACTTCGAAAAACAGTGCGACGCGCAAAATAGCATGAGTGTGAACCGCACAAAATAGAGCGACGCGCAAAATAGCGCGAGTGATAAACTGCACAAAACAGTGCGACGCGCAAAATAGTGCAAGTGATAAACTGCACAAAACAATGCGACGCGCAAAATAGCACGAGTGTGAACTGCACAAAACAGTGCGACGTGTAAAATAGCGCGAGTGATAAACTGCAGAAAACAGTGCGACGCGCAAAATAGCGTAAGTGTGAACTGCACAAAAGAAGGTGAGACGTAAAATAGCGAGAGTGGTAAACTTCAAAAAACAGTGCGACGCGCAAAATAGTGCGAGTGTGAACTGCACAAAATAGTGCGACGCGCAAAATAGCGCGAGTGTGAACTGCACAAAACAGTGCGACGCGCAAAATAGTGCGAGTGATAAACTGCAAAAAAAAGTGCGACGCGCAAAATAGTGCGAGTGATAAACTCCAAAAAAAAGTGCGACGCGCAAAATAGCGTGATTGTGAACTGCACAAAACAGTGCGACGCGCAAAATTGCGCGAGTGATAAACTGCACAAAACATTGCAACGCATAAAATAGCGCGACTGTGAACTGCGCAAAACAGTGCGACGCGCAAAATGGCGCGAGTGTGAACCACACAAAATAGTGCAACCCGCAAAATAGCGCGATTGTGAACTGCACAAAACTGTGCGAAGCGCAAAATAGTAAGAAGTGTGAACTGCACAAAACAGTGCGACGCGCAAAATAGCGCAAGTGATGAACTCCAAAAAACAGTGCGACCTGCAAAATAGCGCGAGTGTGAACTGCACAAAACAGTGCGACGCGCAAAATAGCACGATTGTGAACTGCACAAAACAGTACGAAGCGCAAAATAGCGCGAGTGGTAAACTGCACAAAACAGTGCGACGCGCAAAATAGTGCGAGTGATAAACTGCAAAAAACAGTGCGACGCGCAAAATAGCGCGAGTGTGAATCGCACAAAACAGAGCGACGGGCAAAATAGCGCGAGTGATAAACTGCACAAAATAGTGCGACGGGCAAAATAGCGCGAGTGTGAACTAAACAAAACAGTGCGACGCGCAAAATAGTGCGAGTGTGAACTGCACAAAACAGTGCGACGCGCAAAATAGCGCGAGTGTGAACTGAACAAAACAGTGCGACGCGCAAAATATCGCGAATGTGAACGGCACAAAACAAGGTGATGCGCAAAATAGCGCGAGTGATAAACTTCAAAAAACAGTACGACGCGAAAAATAGTGCGAGTGTGAACTGCACAAAATAGCGCGAGTGTGAACTGCACAAAACAGAGCGACCCGCAAAATAGCACGGGTGATAAACTGCAAAAAACAGTGCGACGCACAAAATAGTGCAAGTGTGAACTGCACAAAACAGTACGAAGCGTAAAATAGCATGAGTGATAAACTGAACAAAACAGCGCGACGCGCAAAATAGTGCGAGTGATAAACTGCAAAAAATAGTGCGATGCGCAAAATAGCGCTAGTGTGAACCACACAAAACAGAGCGAGGTGCAAAATAGCGCGAGTGATAAACTACACAAAACAGTACGACGCGCGAAATAGCGCGAGTGTGAACTGCACAAAACAGTGCGACGCGCAAAATAGTGTGGGAGATAAACTGTAAAAAACAGTGCGACGCGCAAAATAGTGCAAATGTGAACTGCACAAAACAGTACGAAGTGCAAAATAGGACGAGTGATAAAATGCACAAAACAGTGCGACGCGCAAAATAGGGCGAGTGATAAACTTCAAAAAATAGTGCGACGCGCAGAATAGCGCGACTGTGAACCGCACAAAACAGGGCGACGTGCAAATTAGCGCGAGTGATAAACTACACAAAACAGTGCGACGCGCGAAATAGCGCGAGTGTGAACTGCACAAAACAGTGCGACGCGCAAAATAGTGTGGGAGATAAACTGTAAAAAACAGTGCGACGCGCAAAATAGTGCAAATGTGAACTGCACAAAACAGTACGAAGTGCAAAATAGCGCGAGTGATAAAATGCACAAAACAGTACGACGCGCAAAATAGGGCGAGTGATAAACTTCAAAAAATAGTGCGACGCGCAGAATAGCGCGACTGTGAACCGCACAAAACAGGGCAACGTGCAAATTAGCGCGAGTGATAAACTACAGAAAACTGTGCGATGCGCAAAATAGCGCGAATGTGAACTGCACAAAACAGTGCGACGCGCAAAATAGTGCGAGTGATAAACTGCACAAAACAGTGCGATGCGCAAAATAGCGCGAATGTGAACTGCACAAAACAGTGCGACGCGCAAAATAGTGCGAGTGATAAACTGCACAAAACAGTGCGACGCGCAAAACATCGCGAGTGTGAACTGCACAAAAACAGTGCGACGCGCAACATAGCTCGATTGTGAACTGCAAAAAATAGTGCGATGCGCAAAATAGCACGAGTGTAAACTGCACAAAACAGTACGAAGCGCAAAATAACGCGAGTGATAAACTGCACAAAACAGTGCGACGCGCAAAATAGTGCGAGTGTCAACTGCACAAAACAGTGCGACACGCAAAACAGCGAGAGTGTAAACGGCACAAAACAAGCTGATGCGCAAAATAGCGCGAGTGATAAACTTCAAAAAATAGTGTGACGCGCAAAATAGGGCGAGTGTGAACTGCACAAAATAGTGCGACGCGCAAAATAGCGAGGGTGATAAACTGCAAAAAACAGTGCGACGCGGAAAATAGCGCAAGTGTGAACTGCACAAAACAGTACGAAGCACAAAATAGGGCGAGTGATAAACTGCACAAAACAGTGCGACGCGCAAAATAGGGCGAGTGATAAACTGCAAAAAATAGTGCGACGCGCAAAATAGCGCGAGTGTGAACCGCACAAAACAGAGCGACGTGCAAAATAGCGCGAGTGATAAACTGCACAAAACAGTGCAACGTGCAAAATAGCGCGAGTGTGAACTGCACAAAACAGTGCGACGTGCCAAATAGCGCGGTTGTGAATTGCACAAAACAGTGCAACGCGAAAAATAGCGCGAGTGATAAACTGCACAGAACAGAACGACGCGCAAAATAGCGCGAGTGTGAACTGCACAAAACAGTGCGACGCGCAAAATAGCGCGATTGTGAACTGCAAAAAACAGTGCGACGCGCAAAATAGCATGAGTGTGAACTGCACAAAACAGTACGAAGCACAAAATAGCGCGAGTGACAAACTGCGCGAAACTGTGCGACGCGCAAAATAGTGCGAGTGATAAACTGCAAAAAATAGTGCGACGCGCAAAATAGCGCGAGTGTGAACCACACAAAACAGAGCGACGTGCAAAATGGCGGGAGTGATAAACTGCACAAAACAGTGCGACGCGCAAAATAGCGCGAGTGTGAACTGCACAAAACAGTGCGATGCGGAAAATTGCGCGATTGTGAACTGCACAAAACAGTGGGATGCGCAAAATAGCACGAGTGATAAACTGCACAAAACAGTGCGATGCGCAAAATAGCGCGATTGTGAACTGCAAAAAACAGCGCGACGCGCAAAATAGCACGAGTGTGAACTGCACAAAACAGTACGAAGTGCAAAATAGCGCGAGTGATAAACCGCACAAAACAGTGTGACGCGCAAAATAGCGCGAGTGTGAACCGCACAAAACAGAGCGATGAGCAAAATAGTGTGATTGTTAAACTGCACAAAATAGTACGAAGCGCAAAATAGCGCAGGTGTGAACTGCACAAAACAGTACGAAGCGCAAAATAGCGCGAGTGATAAACTGCAGAAAACAGTGCGATACGCAAAATAGTGCAAGTGATAAACTGCAAAAAAAAGTGCGACGCACAAAATAGCGTGAGTGTGAACTGCACAAAACAGTGCGACGCGCAAAATAGCGCGAGTGATAAACTTCAAAAAACAATGCGACGCGCAAAATAGCGTGAGTGTGAACTGCCCAAAACAGTGCGACGCGCAAAATAGCGCGAGTGATAAACTGCACAAAACAGTGCGACGCCCAAAATAGTGCGAGTGATAAACTGCAAAAAACAGTGCGACGCGCAAAATAGCGCGAGTGTGAACTGCACGAAACAAAGCGACGTGCAAAATAGTGCGAGTGATAAACTGCACGAAACAGTGCGACGCGCAAAATAGCGCGAGTGTTAACTGCACAAAATAGTGCGACTCGCAAAATAGCGCGAGTGATAAACTGCAAAAAACAGTGCGACGCGCAAAAGTGCGCGAGTGTGAACTGCACAAAACAGTACGAAGCGCAAAATAGCACGAGTGTGATCTGCATAAAATAGTGCGACGCGCAAAATAGCGCGAGTGTGAATTGCACAAAACAGTACGACCCGCAAAATAGCGCGAGTGTGAACTGCACAAAACAGTGCGACGTCCAAAATAGCGGGAGTGATAAACTGCAGAAAAAAGTGCGACGCGCAAAATAGCGCGGGTGATAAACTGCAAAAAATAGTGCGACGCGCAAAATAGCGCGAGTGTGAGCCGCACAAAACAGAGCGACGTACAAAATAGCGCGAGTGACAAACTGCACAAAACAGTGCGACGCGCAAAATAACGCGAGTGTTAACTGCACAAAACAGCGCGACTCGCAAAATAGCGCGAGTGATAAACTGCAAAAAACAGTGCGACGCGCAAAATAGCGCGAGTGTGAACTGCACAAAACTGTACGAAGCGCAAAATAGCGCGAATGTGATCTGCACAAAACAGTGCGACGCGCAAAATAGTGCGAGTGTGAACTGCACAAAACAGTGCGACGCGGAAAATAGCGCGATTGTGAACTGGAAAAAACAGTGCGACGCGCAAAATAGTGCGAGTGTGAAGCGCACAAAACAGAGCGATGCGCAGAATAGCTCGAGTGATAAACTGCACAAAACAGTGCGATGTGCAAAATAGCGCGAGTGTGAACTGCACAAAACAGTGCGACCCGCAAAATAGCGCGAGTGTGAACTGCACAAAACAGTGCGACGTGCAAAATAGCGCGAGTGATAAACTGCACAAAACAGTGCGACGCGCAAAATAGCTCGAGTGTGAATTGCACAAAAAAAGGTGATGCGCAAAATAGCGCGAGTGATAAACTTCAAAAAACAGTGCGAGGCGCAAAATAGGGCGAATGTGAACTGCACAAAACAGTGCGACGCGCAAAATAGTGCGGGTGATAAACTGCAAAAAACAGTGTGACGCACAAAATAGCGCAAATGTGAACTGCACAAAACAGTACGAAGCGCAAAATAGCGCGAGTGATAAACTGCGCAAAACAGTGCGACGCGCAAAAAAGGCGAGTGATAAACTGCAAAAAATAGTGCGACGCGCAAAATAGCGCGAGTTTGAACCGCGCAAAACAGAGCGACATGCAAATAGCGCGTGTGATAAACTGCACAAAACAGTGCGATGTGCAAAATAGCGCGAGTGTGAACTGCACAAAACAGTGCGACGCACAAAATAGCGCGAGTGATAAACTGCACAAAACAGTGCGACGCGCAAAATAGCACGAGTGACAAAACTGCACAAAACAGTGCGACGCGCAAAATATCGTGAGTGTGAACTGCACAAAATAGTGCGACGCGCAAAATAGCGCAAATGTGAGCTGCACAAAACAGTACGAAGCGCGAAATAGCGCGAGTGATAAACTGCACAAAACAGTGCGACGTGCAAAATAGCGCGAGTGATAAACTGCACAAAATAGTGCGACGCGTAAAATAGCACGAGTGGAACTGCACAAAACAGTGCGACGGGCAAAATAGCGCGAGTGATAAACTGCACAAAACAGTGCGACGCGCAAAATAGCGCGAGGGAAAACTGCACAAAACAGTGCGACGCGCAAAATAGCGCGAGTGTGAACTAGACAAAACAGTGCGTCGCGCAGAATAGCGCGATTGTGAAGTGCAAAAAACAGTACGATGCGCAAAATCGCACGAGTGTGAACTGCACAAAACAGTACAAAGCGGAAAATAGCGCGAGTGATAAACTGCACAAAACAGTGCGACGCCCAAAATAGTGCGAGTGATAAACTGCAATGCGACGCGCAAAATAGCGCGAGTGTGAGCTGCACAAAACAGAGCGACGTGCAAAATAGCGCGAGTGATAAATTGCACAAAACAGTGCGACGCGCAAAATAGCGCGAGTGTTAACTGCAAAAAACAGTGCGACTTGCAAAATAGCGCGAGTGATAAACTGCAAAAAACAGTGCGACGCGCAAAATAGCGCGAGTGTGAACTGCACAAAACTGTACGAAGCGCAAAATAGCGCGAATGCGATCTGCACAAAACAGTGCGACGCGCAAAATAGCACGAGTGTGAACTGCACAAAACAGTACGAAGCGCAAAATTGCGCGAGTGATAAACTGCACAAAATAGTGCGACGCGCAAAATAGTGCGAGTGATAAACTTCAAAAAACAGTGCGACGCGCAGAATAGCGCGAGTCTGAACCGCACAAAACAGAGCGACGTGCAAATAGTGCGAGTGATAAACTGCACAAAATAGTGCGACGCGCAAAAGCGCGAGTGTGAACTGCACAAAACAACGTGACGCGCAAAATAGCGCGAATGGTAAACTTCAAAAAACAGTGCGACGTGCAAAATAGGGCGAGTGTGAACTGCACAAAACAGTGCGACGCGCAAAATAGCGCGAGTCTGAACTGCAGAAAACAGTGCGACGCGCAACATAGCGCAAGTGTGAACTGCACAAAACAGTACGAAGCACAAAATTACGCGAGTGATAAACTGCACAAAACAGTGCGACACGCAAAATAGCGCGAGTGTGAACTGCACAAAACAGTGCGACGTGCAAAATAGCGCGAGTGATAAACTTCAAAAAACAGTGCGACGCGGAACATAGCGCGAGTGTGAACTGCCCAAAACAGTGCGACGCGCAAAATAGCGCTAGTGATAAACTGCACAAAACAGTGCGACGCCCAAAATAGTGCGAGTGATAAACTGCAAAAAACAGTGCGACGCGCAAAATAGCGCGAGTGTGAACTGCACAAAACAGAGCGACGTGCAAAATAGCGCGAGTGTTAACTGCACAAAATAGTGCGACTCGCAAAATAGCTGCGACGCGCAAAGAGCGCGAGTGTGAACTGCATAAAACAGTACGAAGCGCAAAATAGAGCGAGTCTGATCTGCACAAAATAGTGCGACGCGCAAAATAGCGCGAGTGTGAACTGCACAAAACAGTGCGACCCGCAAAATAGCGGGAGTGTGAACTGCACAAAACAGTGCGACGCGCAAAATAGCGCGAGTGTGAACTGCACAAAACAGTGCGACGTGCAAAATAGCGCGAGTGATAAACTGCAGAAAATAGTGCGATGCGCAGAATAGCGCGACTGTGAACTGCACAAAAGAAGGTGATGCGCAAAATAGCGCGAGTGATAAACTTCAAAAAACAGTGCGACGCGCAAAATAGCGCGAGTGTGAACTGCACAAAACAGTACGACGCGCAAAATAGCGCGAGTGTGAACTGCACAAAATAGTGCGACGCGCAAAATAGCGCGGGTGGTAAACTGCAAAAAACAGTGCGACGCGCAAAATAGCGCGGGTGATAAACTGCAAAAAACAATGCGACGCGCAAAATAGCGCAAATGTGAGCTGCACAAAACAGTGCGAAGCGCGAAATAGCGCGAGTGATAAACTGCACAAAACAGTGCGACGTGCAAAATAGCGCGAGTGATAAACTGCACAAAATAGTGCGACGCGTAAAATAGCACGAGTGGGAACTGCACAAAACAGTGCGACGGGCAAAATAGCGCGAGTGATAAACTGCACAAAACAGTGCGACGCGCAAAATAGCGCGAGGGATAAACTGCACAAAACAGTGCGACGCGCAAAATAGCGCGAGTGTGAACTAGACAAAACAGTGCGTCGCGCAAAATAGCGCGATTGTGAAGTGCAAAAAACAGTACGATGCGCAAAATAGCACGAGTGTGAACTGCACAAAACAGTACAAAGCGGAAAATAGCGCGAGTGATAAACTGCACAAAACAGTGCGACGCCCAAAATAGTGCGAGTGATAAACTGCAATGCGACGCGCAAAATAGCGCGAGTGTGAGCTGCACAAAACAGAGCGACGTGCAAAATAGCGCGAGTGATAAACTGCACAAAACAGTGCGACGTGCAAAATAGCGCGAGTGTTAACTGCAAAAAACAGTGCGACTTGCAAAATAGCGCGAGTGATAAACTGCAAAAAACAGTGCGACGCGCAAAATAGCGCGAGTGTGAACTGCACAAAACTGTACGAAGCGCAAAATAGCGCGAATGTGATCTGCACAAAACAGTGCGACGCGCAAAATAGCACGAGTGTGAACTGCACAAAACAGTACGAAGCGCAAACTTGCGCGAGTGATAAACTGCACAAAATAGTGCGACGCGCAAAATAGTGCGAGTGATAAACTTCAAAAAACAGTGCGACGCGCAGAATAGCGCGAGTCTGAACCGCACAAAACAGAGCGACGTGCAAAATAGTGCGAGTGATAAACTGCACAAAATAGTGCGACGCGCAAAATAGCGCGAGTGTGAACTGCACAAAACAACGTGATGCGCAAAATAGCGCGAATGATAAACTTCAAAAAACAGTGCGACGTGCAAAATAGGGCGAGTGTGAACTGCACAAAACAGTGCGACAAGCAAAATAGCGCGAGTCTGAACTGCAAAAAACAGTGCGACGCGCAAAATAGCGTCGGTGATAAACTGCAAAAAACAGTGCGACGCGCAACATAGCGCAAGTGTGAACTGCACAAAACAGTACGAAGCACAAAATAGCGCGAGTGATAAACTGCACAAAACAGTGCGACACGCAAAATAGCGCGAGTGTGAACTGCACAAAACAGTGCGACGTGCAAAATAGCGCGAGTGATAAACTTCAAAAAACAGTGCGACGCGGAAAATTGCGCGAGTGTGAACTGCCCAAAACAGTGCGACGCGCAAAATATCGCTAGTGATAAACTGCACAAAACATTGTGACGCCCAAAATAGTGCGAGTGATAAACTGCAAAAAACAGTGCGACGCGCAAAATAGCGCGAGTGTGAACTGCACAAAACAGAGCGACGTGCAAAATAGCGTGAGTGATAAACTGCATAAAACAGTGCGACGCGCAAAATAGCGCGAGTGTTAACTGCACAAAATAGTGCGACTCGCAAAATAGCGCGAGTGATAAACTGCAAAAAACAGTGCGACGCGCAAAAGAGCGCGAGTGTGAACTGTACAAAACAGTACGAAGCGCAAAATAGCGCGAGTCTGATCTGCACAAAACAGTGCGACGCGCAAAATAGCGCGAGTGTGAACTGCACAAAATAGTGCGACCCGCAAAATAGAGGGAGTGTGAACTGCACAAAACAGTGCGACGCGCAAAATAGCGCGAGTGTGAACTGCACAAAACAGTGCGACGTGCAAAATAGCGCGAGTGATAAACTGCAGAAAATAGTGCGACGCGCAAAATAGCGCGACTGTGAACTGCACAAAAGAAGGTGATGCACAAAATAGCGCGAGTGATAAACTTCAAAAAACAGTGCGACGCGCAAAATAGCGCGAGTGTGAACTGCACAAAACAGTACGACGCGCAAAATAGCGCGAGTGTGAACTGCACAAAATAGTGCGACGCGCAAAATAGCGCGGGTGGTAAACTGCAAAAAACAGTGCGACGCGCAAAATAGCGCGGGTGATAAACTGCAAAAACAATGCGACGCGCAAAATAGCGCAAATGTGAGCTGCACAAAACAGTGCGAAGCGCGAAATAGCGCGAGTGATAAACTGCACAAAACAGTGCGACGTGCAAAATAGCGCGAGTGATAAACTGCACAAAATAGTGCGACGCGTAAAATAGCACGAGTGTGAACTGCACAAAACAGTGCGACGGGCAAAATAGCGCGAGTGATAAACTGCACAAAACAGTGCGACGCGCAAAATAGCGCGAGGGATAAACTGCACAAAACAGTGCGACGCGCAAAATAGCGCGAGTGTGAACTAGACAAAACAGTGCGTCGCGCAAAATAGCGCGATTGTGAAGTGCAAAAAACAGTACGATGCGCAAAATAGCACGAGTGTGAACTGCAGAAAACAGTACAAAGCGGAAAATAGCGCGAGTGATAAACTGCACAAAATAGTGCGATGCGCAAAATAGTGCGAGTGATAAACTGCAATGCGACGCGCAAAATAGCGCGAGTGTGAGCTGCACAAAACAGAGCGACGTGCAAAATAGCGCGAGTGATAAACTGCACAAAATAGTGCGACGCGCAAAATAGCGCGAGTGTTAACTGCACAAAACAGTGCGACTTGCAAAATAGCGCGAGTGATAAACTGCAAAAAACAGTGCGACGCGCAAAATAGCGTGAGTGTGAACTGCACAAAACTGTACGAAGCGCAAAATAGCGCGAATGTGATCTGCAAAAACAGTGCGACGCGCAAAATCGCGAGATGTGATGCACAAAACAGTGAGCGCGCAAAATAGCGCGATTGTGAACTGGAAAAAAGTGCGACGCGAAAATAGTGCGAGTGTGAAGCGCACAAAACAGAGCGACGCGCAGAATAGCTCGAGCAATAAACTGCACAAAACAGTGCGATGCGCAAAATAGTGCGAGTGTGAACTGCACAAAACAGTGCGACCCGCAAAATAGCGCAAGTGTGAACTGCACAAAACAGTGCGACGTGCAAAATAGCGCGAGTGATAAACTGCACAAAACAGTGCGACGCGCAAAATAGCACGAGTGTGAACTGCACAAAAAAAGGTGATGCGCAAAATAGCGCGAGTGATAAAATTCAAAAAATAGTGCGACGCGCAAAATAGGGCGCATGTGAACTGCACAAAACAGTGCGACGCGCAAAATAGCGCGAGTGTGAACTGCACAAAACAGTGCGACGCGCAAAATAGCGCGAGTGTGAACTGCACAAATTAGTGCGACGCGCAAAATAGTGCGGGTGATAAAATGCAAAAAACGGTGCGACGCACAAAATAGCACAAATGTGAACTGCACAAAACAGTACGACGCGCAAAATAGCGCGAGTGATAAACTGCGCAAAACAGTGCGACGCGCAAAAGGGGGCGAGTGACAAACTGCAAAAAATAGTGCGACGCGCAAAATAGCGCGAGTTTGAACCGCACAAAACAGAGCGACGTGCATTATAGCGCGTGTGATAAACTGCATAAAACAGTGCGACGCGCAAAATAGTGCGAGTGATAAACTGCAAAAAACAGTGCGACGCGCAAAATAGCGCGTGTGTGAACTGCACAAAACAGAGCGACGTGCAAAATAGCGCGAGTGATAAACTGCACGAAACAGTGCGACGCGCAAAATAGCGCGAGTGTTAACTGCACAAAATAGTGCGACTCGCAAAATAGCGCGAGTGATAAACTGCAAAAAACTGTGCGACGCGCAAAAGTGCGCGAGTGTGAACTGCACAAAACAGTACGAAGCGCAAAATAGCACGAGTGTGATCTGCACAAAATAGTGCGACGCGCAAAATAGCGGGAGTGTGAACTGCACAAAACAGTGCGACGCGCAAAATAGCGCGAGTGTGAACTGCACAAAACAGTGCGACGTGCAAAATAGCGCGAGTGATAAATGCAGAAAATAGTGTGATGCGCAAAATAGCGCGACTGTGAACTGCACAAAAGAAGGTGATGCGAAAAATAGCGCGAGTGATAAACTTCAAAAAATAGTGCGACGCGCAAAATAGCGCGAGTGTGAACTGCACAAAACAGTGCGACGCGCAAAATAGCGCGTGTGTGAATTGCACAAAACAGTGCGACGCGCAAAATAGCGCGGTTGGTAAACTGCAAAAAACAGTGCGACGCGCAAAATAGCGCGGGTGAGAAACTGCAAAAAACAGTGTGACGCGAAAAAATAGCGCAAATGTGAGCTGCACAAAACAGTACGAAGCGCAAAATAGCGCGAGTGATGAACTGCACAAAACAGTGCGACGTGCAAAATAGCGCGAGTGATAAACTGCACAAAACAGTGCGACGCGTAAAATAGCGCGAGTGTGAACTGGACAAAACAGTGCGTCGCGCAAAATAGCGCGATTGTGAACTGCAAAAAACAGTACGACGCGCAAAATAGCACGAGTGTGAACTGCACAAAACAGTACAAAGCGCAAAATAACGCGAGTGATAAACTGCACAAAACAGTGCGACGCCCAAAATAGCGCGAGTGGTAAACTGCAAAAAAAGTGCGACGCGCAAAATGGCGCGAGTGTGAGCCGCACAAAACAGAGCGACGTGCAAAATAGCGCGAGTGATAAACTGCACAAAACAGTGCGACGCGCAAAATAGCGCGAGTGTTAACTGCACAAAACAGTGCGACTCGCAAAATAGCGCGAGTGATAAACTGCAAAAAATAGTGCGACGTGCAAAATAGCGCAAGTGTGAACTGCACAAAACTGTACGAAGCGCAAAATAGCGCGAATGTGATCTGCCCAAAACAGGGCGACGCGCAAAATAGCGCGAGTGTGAACTGTACAAAACAGTGCGACGCGGAAAATAGCGCGATTGTGAACCGGAAAAAACAGTGCGACGCGCAAAATAGTGCGAGTGTGAAGCGCACAAAACAGAGCGATGCGCAGAATAGCTCGAGTGATAAACTGCACAAAACAGTGCGATGCGCAAAATAGCGCGAGTGTGAACTGCACAAAACAGTGCGACCCGCAAAATAGCGCGAGTGTGAACTGCACAAAACAGTGCGACGTGCAAAATAGCGCGAGTGATAAACTGCACAAAACAGTGCGACGCGCAAAATAGCGCGAGTGTGAACTGCACAAAAAAGTTGATGCGCAAAATAGCGCGAGTGATAAACTTCAAAAAACAGTGCGACGCGCAAAATAGGGCGAGTGTGAACTGCACAAAATAGTGCGACGCGCAAAATAGCGTGAGTGTGAACTGCACAAAACAGTGCGACGCGCAAAATAGCGCGAGTGTGAACTGCACAAAGCAGTGCGACGCGCAAAAAAGGGCGAGTGATAAACTGCAAAAAATAGTGCGACAGGCAAAATAGCGCGAGTTGAACGCACAAAACAGAGCGACATGCAAATAGCGCGTGTGATAAACTGCACAAAACAGTGCGACGTGCAAAATAGCGCGAGTGTGAACTGCACAAAACAGTGCGACGCACAAAATAGCGCGAGTGAGAAACTGCACAAAACAGTGCGACGCGCAAAATAGCGCGAGTGACAAAACTGCACAAAACAGTGCGACGTGCAAAATATCGCGAGTGTGAACTGCACAAAACAGTACGACGCGCAAAATAGCTCGATTGTGAACTGCAAAAAACAGTGCGACGCGCAAAATAGCACGAGTGTGAACTGCAGAAAACAGTACGAAGCGCAAAATAGCGCGAGTGATAAACTGCACAAAATAGTGCGACGTGCAAAATAGTATGAGTGATAAACTTCAAAAAACAGTGCGACGCGCAGAATAGCGCGAGTCTGAACCGCACAAAACAGAGCGACATACAAAATAGTGCGAGTGATAAACTGCACAAAACAGTGCGACGCGCAAAATAGCGCGAGTGTGAACTGCACAAAACAACGTGATGCGTAAAGTAGCGCGATTGATAAACTTTAAAAAACAGCGCGACGCGCAAAATAGGGCGAGTGTGAACTGTACAAAACAGTGCGACGCGCAAAATAGCGCGAGTCTGAACTGCAGAAAACAGTGCGACGCGCAAAATAGCGTCGGTGATAAACTGCAAAAAACAGTGCGACGTGCAACATAGCGCAAGTGTGAACTGCACAAAACAGTACGAAGCACAAAATAGCGCGAGTGATAAACTGCACAAAACAGTGCGACACGCAAAATAGCGCGAGTGTGAACTGCACAAAACAGTGCGACGTGCAAAATAGCGCGAGTGATAAACTTCAAAAAACAGTGTGACACGCAAAATAGCGCGAGTGTGAACTGCCCAAAACAGTGCGACGCGCAAAATACCGCTAGTGATAAACTGCACAAAACAGTGCGACGCCCAAAATAGTGCGAGTGATAAACTGCAAAAAACAGTGCGACGCGCAAAATAGCGCGAGTGTGAACTGCACAAAACAGAGCGACGTGCAAAATAGCGCGAGTGATAAACTGCACAAAACAGTGCGACGCGCAAAATAGAGCGGGTGTTAACTGCACAAAATAGTGCGACTCGCAAAATAGCGCGAGTGATAAACTGCAAAAAACAGTGCGACGCGCAAAAGAGCGCGAGTGTGAACTGCACAAAACAGTACAAAGCGCAAAATAGCGCGAGTCTGATTTGCACAAAACAGTGCGACGCGCAAAATAGCGCGAGTGTGAACTGCACAAAACAGTGCGACCCGCAAAATAGCGGGAGTGTGAACTGCACAAAACAGTGCGACGCGCAAAATAGCGTGAGTGTGAACTGCACAAAACAGTGCGACGTGCAAAATAGCGCGAGTGATAAACTGCAGAAAATAGTGCGACGCGCAAAATAGCGCGACTGTGAACTGCACAAAAGAAGGTGATGCGCAAAATAGCGCGAGTGATAAACTTCAAAAAACAGTGCGACGCGCAAAATAGCGCGAGCGTGAACTGCACAAAACAGTACAACGCGCAAAATAGCGCAAGTGTGAACTGCACAAAACAGTGCGACGCGCAAAATAGCGCGGGTGATAAACTGCAAAAAACAGTGTGACGAGCAAAATAGCGCAAATGTGAGCTGCACAAAACAGTACGAAGCGCAAAATAGCGCGAGTGATAAACTGCACAAAACAGTGCGACGTGCAAAATAGCGCGAGTGATAAACTGCACCAAATAGTGCGACGCGTAAAATAGCACGAGTGTGAACAGCACAAAACAGTGCGACGGGCAAAATAGCGCGAGTGATAAACTGCACAAAACAGTGCGACGCGCAAAATAGCGAGGGATAAACTGCACAAAACAGTGCGACGCGCAAAATAGCTTGAGTGTGAACTGGACAAAACAGTGCGTCGCGCAAAATAGCGCTATTGTGAACTGTAAAAAATAGTACGATGCGCAAAATAGCACGAGTGTGAACTGCACAAAACAGTACAAAGCGGAAAATAGCGCGAGTGATAAACTGCACAAAACAGTGCGACGCCCAAAATAGTGCGAGTGATAAACTGCAATGCGACGCGCAAAATAGCGCGAGTGTGAGCTGCACAAAACAGAGCGACGTGCAAAATAGCGAGAGTGATAAAGTGCACACAAAACAGTGCGACGCGCAAAATAGCGCGAGTGTTAACTGCACAAAACAGTGCGACTCGCAAAATAGCGCGAGTGATAAACTGCAAAAAACAGTGCGACGCGCAAAATAGCGCGAGTGTGAACTGCACAAAACTGTACGAACCGCAAAATAGCGCGAATGTGATCTGCACAAAACAGTGCGAGGCGCAAAATAGCGCGAGTGTGAACTGCACAAAACAGTGCGACGCGCAAAATTGCGCGATTGTGAACTGGAAAAAACAGTGCGACGCGCAAAATAGTGCGAGTGTGAAGCGCACAAAACAGAGCGACGCGCAGAATAGCTCGAGTGATAAACTACACAAAACAGTGCGATGCGAAAAATAGTGCGAGTGTGAACTGCACAAAACAGTGCGACCCGCAAAATAGCGCGAATGTGAACTGCACAAAACAGTGCGACGTGCAAAATAGCGCGAGTGATAAACTGCACAAAACAGTGCGACGCGCAAAATAGCACGAGTGTGAACTGCACAAAAAAAGGTGATGCGCAAAATAGCGCGAGTGATAAACTTCAAAAAATAGTGCGACGCGCAAAATAGGGCGCATGTGAACTGCACAAAACAGTGCGACGCGCAAAATAGCGCGAGTGTGAACTGCACAAAACAGTGCGACGCGCAAAATAGCGCGAGTGTGAACTGCACAAAATAGTGCGACGCGCAAAATAGTGCCGGTGATAAACTGCAAAAAACAGTGCGACGCACAAAATAGCGCAAATGTGAACTGCACAAAACAGTATGAAGCGTAAAATAGCGCGAGTGATAAACTGCGCAAAACAGTGCGACGCGCAAAAGGGGGCGAGTGATAAACTGTAAAAAATAGTGCGACGCGCAAAATAGCGCGACTGTGAACTGCACAAAATTGTACGAAGCGCAAAATAGCGCGAATGTGATCTGCACAAAACAGTGCGACGCGCAAAATAGCGCGAGTGTGAACTGCACAAAATAGTGCGAAGCGCAAAATAGCGTGAGTGATAAACTGCAGAAAACTGTGCGACGCGCAAAATTGCGCTAGTGATAAACTACAAAAAACTGTGCGACAGGCAAAATAGCGCGAGTGATAAACTGCACCAAACAGTGCAACGCGCAAAATTTCGCGAGTGTGACCTGCAAAAAACTGTGCGACGCGCAAAATAGCGCGATTGTGAACTGCAAAAAACAGTACGAAGTGCAAAATAGCGCGAGTGATAAACTGCACAAAACAGTGCGACGTGCAAAATAGCGGGAGTGTGAACCGCACACAACAGAGCCACGTGCAAAATAGCGCGAGTGATAAACTGCACAAAGCAGTGCGACGCACAAAATAGCGCGAGTGTAAACTGCACAAAACAGTACGACGCGCAAAATAGCGCGAGTGTGAACGGCACAAAACAAGGTGACGCGCAAAATTGCGCGAGTGATAAACTTCAAAAAACAGTGCGACGCGCAAAATAGTGCGAGTGTAAACTGCACAAAACAGTGCGACGCGCAAAATAGCGCGGGTGATAAACTGCAAAAAAGGTGCGGCGCGCAAAATAGCGCAGGTGTGAACTGCACAAAACAGTACGAAGCGCAAAACAGCGCGAGTGATAAACTGCACAAAATAGTGCGATGCGCAAAATAGCGCGAGTGTGAACTGCACAAAACAGTGCAACCCGCAAAATGGCCCGAGTGTGAACTGCACAAAACAGTGCGACGCGCAAAATTGCGGGAGTGTGAACTGCGCAAAACAGTGCGACGTGCAAAATAGCGCGAGTGATAAACTGCACAAAACAGTGCGACGCGCAAAATAGCGCGAGTGTGAACTGCACAAAAGAAGGTGATGCGCAAAATAGCGCGAGTGATAAACTTCAAAAAACAGTGCGACGCGCAAGATAGGGCGAGTGTGAACTGCACAAAACAGTGCGACGCACAAAATAGCGCGAGTGCGAACAGCACAAAACAGTGCGACGCGCAAAATAGCATGAGTGTGAACTGCACAAAACAGTGCGACGCGCAAAATAGTGCGGGTGATAAACTGCAAAAAACAGTGTGACGCACAAAATAGCGCAAATGTGAACTGCACAAAACAGTACGAAGCGCAAAATAGCGGGAGTGACAAACTGCACAAAACAGTGCGACGCGCAAAATAGCGCGAGTGATAAACTGCAAAAAAGAGTGCGACGCGTAAAATAGCGCGAGTGTGAACCGCATAAAACAGAGCGACGTGCAAAATAGCGCGAGTGATAAACTGCACAAAACAGTGCGACGCGCGAAATAGCACGAGTGTGAACTGCACAAAATAGTGCGACGCACAAAATAGCGCGAGTGATAAACTGCACAAAATAGTGCGACGCGCAAAATAGCGCGAGTGACAAAACTGCACAAAACAGTGCGACGCGCAAAATATCGCGAGTGTGAACAGCACAAAACAGTGCGACGCGCAAAATAGCTCGATTGTGAACTGCAAAAAACAGTGCGACGCGCAAAATAGCGCGGGTGATAAACTGCAAAAAACAGTGCGACGCGCAAAATAGCGCAAGTGTGAACTGCACAAAACAGGATGAAGCACAAAATAGCGCGAGTGATAAACTGCACAAAACAGTGCGACGCTCAAAATAGTGCGAGTGATAAACCGCAAAAAATAGTGCGACGCGCAAAATAGCGTGAGTGTGAACCGCACAAAACAGAGCGACGTGCAAAATAGCGCGAGTGATAAACTGCACAAAACAGTGCAACGCGCAAAATAGCGCGAGTGTGAACTGCACAAAACAGTCCGACGTGCAAAATAGCGCGATTGTGAATTGCACAAAACAGTGCGACGCGCAAAATAGCGCGAGTGATAAACTGCACAAAACAGTGCGACGTGCAAAATAGCACGAGTGTGAACTGCACAAAACAGTGCGACGCGCAAAATAGCGCAATTATGAACTGCAAAAAATAGTGCGACGCGCAAAATAGCATGAGTGTGAACTGCACAAAATTGTACGGAGCGCAAAATAGCGCGAGTGATAAACTGCACAAAACAGTGCGACGCGCAAAATAGTGCGAGTGATAAACTGCAAAAAACAGTGCGACGCGCAAAATAGCTCGAGTGTGAACTGCACAAAACAGTGCGACGTGCAAAATAGCGCGAGTGATAAACTATAAAAAACAGTACGACGCGCAAAATAGCGCGAGTGATAAACTACACAAAACAATGCGACGCCCAAAATAGTGCGTGTGATAAACTGCAAAAAACTGTGCGACGCGCAAAATAGCGCGAGTGTGAACCGCACAAAACAGAGCGACGTTCAAAATAGTGCGAGTGATAAACTGCAGAAAACAGTGCGACGCGCAAACTACCGCGAGTGTTAACTGCACAAAACAGGGCCACTCGCAAAATAGCACGAGTGATAAACTTCAAAAAACAGTGCGATGCGCAAAATAGCGCGAGTGTGAACTGCACAAAACAGTACGAAGCGCAAAATAGCGCGAGTGTGATCTGCACAAAACAGTGCGACGCGCAAAATGGCGCAAGTTTGAACAGCACAAAACAGTGCGACCCGCAAAATAGCGCGAGTGTGAACAGCACGAAACAGTGCGACGCGCAAAATAGCGCGAGTGTGAACTGCAGAAAACAGTGCGATGCGCAAAATAGCGCGAG